>UNPT01000334.1:0-60140 GCA_900536445.1 Hymenoscyphus occultus
AGGGCTGCAATAGCTTCAGCGTCGTAGACTTCTGCATTCCGGCCTAGCGAGAAGGCTTTATAGGCAGTCTGTCGTCCTCCCTGGTAGATTACGTAGCCGCCACCAGTCGAGCCGTCCTCAGCTTCTTGCTTTGGATCGCTTAGGATAGCTAAGCGATCCAAGGATTTCCATTGGTTATGGTCACGTGACATATGCACATCGACTACATCGACAGGCGATGTAGGATATGTACGAGGACGAAGGTTCTATATAAGACTGGCACGTCTGCCATTAGATAGGAGCTTCGTGCTCAACTTAGTTATTAATCTTATTATATTGTTTGACATCTTTGATACAAGTAACGAGTTCACTTCCAAGTGAACAACCCGATAGTCTTCTTCTTATCCTAGCATACCAACCAGCGAACACCCAGCCAAGTTTAGTTAGCCAGTTTGAGTATTCGTTACACTTAGGAGTTATTATAACTTTAACTCTATATAAAGTTATATAGGAAATAAAAGCGCGGTTACTAGGTATACTCTAAGTCTAAGACTAATATACGAACTTACTACTACTCTCTTATAATATATATTAAGAACCGTAATACTAAATCCGTAGTATTTCTATACTCTAACTTCTTAGTTACTATATTTACTATAGCTAAGGCCTTAAACCGTTCTTAGATAGTAGTTACTATAGTTATAGCGCTAGA
The DNA here is from genome assembly GCA_900536445.1 of Hymenoscyphus occultus. NCBI lineage: Eukaryota > Fungi > Ascomycota > Leotiomycetes > Helotiales > Helotiaceae > Hymenoscyphus > Hymenoscyphus occultus. The sequence goes on from UNPT01000334.1 coordinate 692, forward strand.
TATATTAAACGGGATACTAATAGAATAAGTATAGAACAATAAAGTTAGCTCTAGTACTTACTTCTTTTAATACTCACTTCCTCCCTTACTTACTCTAATACTTACTTACTCTATCACCTACTTCTTAGCTTAAACCTAGTAGCTAAATTACTAATCTAATATTTCACTTTCTAACTATCTTACCTATTAACTAAATTACATATTTCCTTTCTTCCTAGCTAGATTCTTTACTTCCCTAATACTTCACTTCTCGAATGTTTCACTTCCTAAATCCTTTACTTCTCTAATACCTTACTTCCTAAATGCTTTACTCCCTAATAACAGACCTTCTTTCGCTCTATTCCCCACTATCTATTCTTTAGCTCTTTACTAACCTACTTTTAAATCTTCTTCACTTCTTCACTTCTTCACTTCTTCACTTCTTCACTTCTTCACTTCTTCACTTCTTCACTTCTTCACTTCTTCACTTCTTCACTTCTTCACTCCCTCACTTCCTCACTCCCTAACCCGCTTCCTTCATATATACTCGCTTCTTAGCTATCTCGCCCTCCCTCCCCCTCTAACAAAAGACCCATCTATTTAAACCCCTGTTATAAAAAGTCAAAGAAGAAAATCATAGCATCCGCCAAAAAGACTCGTCTCCCGAAGCCTTAAAACCCAGACCCGGCATCTTTCTCCTTTTATCTTTACCAAATTTCTCGTTTCCCTGTTATTCTGGTTCATTCCCCCCCCTGTAAAGAAGTACAGGTTGCTATATATACCTCGACAACACTTTGAATCCCGAGTTGTACATGCACGCGGACGAAAGGGAATGCGGGGACAGAAAGGAAAGAGGGAGAGATTGTGCAAGAGGAAACGAAAAAGAATAAGGGCGTAAGACATGAATCGGATCTGTCGACCAAGACTTACAGTGGGAGCACAGAGCTACATATCGATCAGCCCGCTTAATAAAACTCGTATCTTCATATATTTTTTCACGTGCCCAAGTTATAAACACTTCATCCCTCATCAATCATAGCTCATCTACCTATCCCTCCAAAAAACCCAATCCCTTACATCTACCATTTATGTCTTAACATCAGGCTCAGTACGTCCAATATGCTCCTGGAACTTCAAAAGCTCAGTCGAGAACGCCACATCCTTCTTGAGGAAGTCCTGAGCATCCAGTCCGTAGGTACTAGCATCACTAGAATGCTTCTCGATATACAAACGGATAGTAGCACCAGAACTGCCAGTTCCAGAGAGACGGACAACGATACGAGATCCGTCGGAGAATTTGACGTAGAGACCTTGGTTGGAAGATACGCTTCCGTCGAGGTCGGTGTAGGAGAAGTCTCCTGCCTCTTTTACGGTTCGGTCTAGAGTGTGTTAGTAAAATTAAAAGGGATTGTAGGAAATAAACAAACCTCCAATGGTTGAACCAATGAATGATGAATCAGCAATCTTGTCATTCAAGCCCTTGACAAGCTTAGCGGCGCCCTCACTGCTGACATCTTCGTAATCGTATCTGGTGAAGAATGTACGTCCATACTCGGTCCAGAAATCATGCTGAATCTTGGAAATACTTGGAAGAACATCTGGGTTGGCCTCACCAATACCAGCAATAATGTTCAACCAAGCAACGACAGCCCATAGACCATCCTTCTCACGAATGTGGTTGCTACCAGTACCGAAAGACTCCTCACCACAGATGGAGAGTTTGTCAGCGTCGAATAGTGCGCAGAAGAATTTCCATCCGGTTGGGACTTCATAGCAGTTCAGACCTTGGGCCTTGGCAACTAGGTCTACGGCACCAGAGGTTGGCATACTACGTGCAAGACCGTAAACACCTTGCTTCTTGAAGTAAGGAATGAGCTGTGCGTGGTGGGCGATAATTGCCAAACTATCTCCGGGAGAAACGAAAGCATTGGCACCGTAAATCATGTTACGGTCTCCATCTCCGTCACTAGCAGCTCCAAAATGGATCTTTCCCTTATCAACAGCCTCGACCAAAGAGTGTGCGTATGTAAGGTTAGGATCAGGGTGACCACCGTTGAAGTCTGGGGAAGGAACGCAGTTTTGTGTGCTGGAACTTGGAAGACCAAATTCCTTCTCGAAAATAGCAGTTCCGTATGGGCCAGTAACACCAGAAAGAGCATCGAACAAAACTTTGAAATCGGTGTGGTTTTGGAAGAATTTCTTGATGAGAGGGAAATCAAAGATATCCTTCAACATCTCGAGGTAATCCGAGACGGAATCAATAACCTCCACCTCCAAAGAGCCATATGTGTTTGTGCCAATTGTGGAAATGTCGATATCTGGGATATCTGCGATTTTGTAGGAGGTCAAGGTCTTGGAGATCTCGTAGATTTTGTTCGTGACAGATTCGGGAGCTGGACCACCATTGGCAAGGTTGTATTTAATTCCGAAATCGTTCTTTGGTCCTACAATTCAAAGTTAGAGGAGTATGGTGTAATAGGCAGATTGTAACTGACCTCCAGCATTGTGACTGGCAGTTAAAAGGATACCACCGGTAGCCTTTCGCTTTCGGATGACATGACTGGCAGCAGGAGTACTCAAGATACCATTCTGACCGATCAGAAGCTTCTTTACGCCATATGCAGCTCCAATTTTAGCGATCAATTGTACGACCTCCGGGTTCCAGTATCGCCCATCACCACCAATGACAAGGAAACTGTCCTTGACACCTTCTGGAATGGCAAGAAGGATACTGGTGACGAAGGCTTCGCTGTAGTGAGGTTGTTGAAAGACGACGACCTTCTTTCGCAGACCAGAGCTTGATGCTGGTTAGCAACTAAAGGGGGCAAATAGAAATAGCGGGGTTGTAACTAACGTTCCTGGCTTCTGGTCGGTGAAGGGTTTGAGAGAAACTTCGGTGACACTCATGTTTGCAAATTTGACGAGTTTTGCAAAGAATTGAAGAGGCAATTGAGAAAAATTAAGAAACGTGTCTGGATGTGGAGTTGAAGCTGGAGAAGAGGAGAGTGTTGGCGGTGTCAATGGTAAACGTGGGGCGCTGCATCAACTTCGTCACAACTGGAACTTATTTTGGAGGGGTCGGGTTGGGCAGCTTCAACCAATCATCTGTTAATAACATTGAACCACGCCACGCCACCAAATTATGTCAATAAATGCGGTTTCCCTTTTGGGTAAATTGTTTTTTTATTTTCTCGTGTCTCAAGTCTCAGGTCTCGGCTTTCTTTTGGAATATCACCTCTTTATAATATCGAGCTTCTTCAATGCTCTCGAGAATGTCGTCCTTGGCCTTGTGCAGCAGTTTTTTGGCCGGTTTCCCCTCGACGACTTCCGCATCGCACCAGCGAAGAGCTGCCTCTTTGATCGTACTCACATCCAATATCCGATAGCTGAGGTAGTCGTGGACCTGTTTGTATGCCCCCCTTCGGAGAAATGCTTTGTCTGCGTGGACGCTGTTCCCTGCGAGCAAGGCCGTTCGTGGAGATTTGATGTATTTCTTGATATAGCCAAGGAGCGAGGCAGAAGCTTGTTCGGGTGTGGTGGTCGACGAAAGAACCGCTGCCGTGAGCCCGGAATCACGATGAGTCTTGGTGCACCATTCGTCCTGTGGCAGACCATGTCAATAGGAGCTCTGGTCACAAACACATATATGTATGTTTGTGTAAATATGCATCTATGCTATGAGGGGCTCAAGGGGTATGGATAGACTGACCATCTGGTCCATTCTCTCCTTTGGTTGATGAATGACTGCTCCCCACCCCTCCTCGTCCAGCACATCCAGGTTGCCATTGGTAATGATGCAGAAGATTTCGATTATCACGTCGTTTTCTACGTCCAGACCCGTCATCTATCGTTGGAGGGCCAGAGATTAGTTTCTTCCTCGGTGCTGGTGGCGCAAAGTTGTGTTGCGGGCAAACCACCAAGTTTGGTCTTCATACCTCGCAATCAATCCATACCAGCGGCCGGCTTGGTTCTTTTGCTTTCCCCATTTTTGCGGTCCTGTGTGCACGCAATTCCAGTCGTGCTTTGGAGAAGGTTGCAGCTTTCTACGAGGTGCCCGATCGACTCTGGAATCATCAGCCTCGCGAAGCCGCTGCTGATGATGCCTGCACCCACATCATCGATATCTCCACTCCAGAAATTCGAACTTGATTTTTTCCAATTGAATTGGTATCATTTTATTATTTCTGTTTACTGGATTAAAAAAAGAAATTTTTATTCAACTCCCTTGAGGCCTCGGAAGTTGGGAAGAAATTGAATGTTCAAGTAAGAATTAAACATTCTCGGGAAACCACAGTTATACAAAATATGCTATTCTTCTGCTAGTCTTACCATAGCATCTCTTGGATCTGATTCACTTATATTACCATCTCCCAATTCACTCTCATAATCAAGACTTCAGCAAAAGCCCAAAGTCCGCATCCTCCTTCATTCCCATTAGTGAATTCTCACTCACTGGCCAAGCTAAATAGAGCAGCAACCTGCATCTTCACTTTATAAGCCAGCGGGTTCGCAGTCAACCAGGCTCACGCGGAGCACTATGGACATAGAGCTGTGAGCTGGATCTGCGAGCAAGATCCTCAAAAGACTACGACGCTCTCTCGCCCCAATCTCATCTGGAGTAAACCAAATAACCCCTCACAGGAGATTCTTCCTGATATCACTTCAACACTCCTCACACGCCTCATCTGAATTATCTCCTCTCCTCATTGAGTCTCTTGTCATCTCAAATATACAATTCAGATATACCTCTAAGTGAATCATTAGGATATCGCTTTATTTCACTTTCATACAGCTAGCCTCACTTCCAAGCGCTGTGAGTCTGGCTAACTTTCCGGCGTCAATGCAGGCTGCGGATACTAAACTTCCGGATAATCGGCGACAGTAGCAGCATCAGGGTACGAGGTTGTGGGAAGTAATGACTTGGGCATTTTTATACTCTCTCCGTGCCAAATCACCTCGATAAAGGCCTACACTAGTATCACAACATACTCAGTGGTGATCACTCCATATGATGTCTATAGATAGACAAGGAAGGTAGTAAGACTTCCCCCATGGAGGAGGTGTCGCACGTGAAAGTTATTCTTCATCGCATCTTACATGCAAAACCAACAATCTCTCATCTCCTACAGACCTCCCCTAGTTAATAAAGATTTCCACATCTACTCTCTGCACTCATCACATTATTCCTTCGAACCTTGGTTTACATTTCTTTTCCTGCGGGCTTGCTTGTCCTGTATCTATGAGCTATTACTGTATTACCTTTAAAATGAAGGTCGAGAAGTTCCTTACTCCCACCAAGGAAGCGAAGTAACAATGCGAATATTATATATAACCCAGGTGGCGGCTTGCAATTCTCCCAGCAACGACTGCGAGATGGATTACCAATGGAGGTTGGCGGGAAACGCGAATTTCTCCATTCTCAAGTTCACCAGTGCGATATAGTAGTACAGTATCTTTCCCTGTGATATGATTTTCCGCTCCCACCATTAGTACATGCAGTTTTGACTTTCTCGTTTCTGTCTGAATTTTGTGAGGTTTAATGTATACTATATGTCTTTCTGATATATATAGATAGGAATTTTGCAGATTTCTTTTAGGAGGGTTTAAGTTGTAGCTTCTAACAGATCTCTCAAATTCTCACTTCTCTTCATGTAATTCAGTCAAAACACAAACTCCGACACTACTATGAATTAAAGTTGATATCTTAGACAGTAAGCTACCCAAGAAGATGATCCACCTTGGCTAATATATATTAGGTTTCTATCCCTTTGACGCAGTATATGTACGTTTGAATTTTTGGGTTCACGATTCCCTCTTTGAGCGATAATCGTCCGAAAACGCTTGTTTTTAAAGCTTATTCGTATCAAAAAGGCAAACACGAGGCTATCGCCGGGAACGTCAAAATAATATTCAATTACTATAAAAGACTAACTAATCTAAATCGCCTTCGTCGCTCGATTCCCGCTTTTTATTAATATTATTAGAGTCCCTATAACACCCCCGAATTACAGTAGTATTATTGTTATATTAATAATACAGTAGAAAACACTCCTAGTACAGGGACATCTCACGGTTCCTTCTAGGTCGGATATACACGAGTGATTAATTGAGTATAGTAGTTGTTATATAAAGGGGGTGGACAGTCAATGCTAGACACTTTCACGCAGATCATATGTGAGAAAAGTCTATATCTTACAAATCCGAGTCTTTAATTAGCTAGTTTAGCTAAAAATCGGGGCCGAGACGTACTATGATCAGCGACAGTGTCCAGCATTGACTATCTACCCCCTTTATGTCAATCAAACTTGTTCCTCAAACTTTTCTGTAGCGAGTTTTCCGATTAATCCTCAAACTTATACCGAAATATATGCGATACGATACTGTTGGTGGAAATAAGCTTATATACCCAGAGTTAAAGTGGATGCTACTTGGTGCAGTATCGGCTGAGTCTGGCCATCTAAATTTCAGCTCGCTTAGATACCGCATTTTTAAACCCCCTACCGACTAAATTTACACTTTATATAGCCAAAAGTGTTCTAATTAATCATGTTTTTATAGTTTTGAAAAGCTAATTACATACTCTATCTATAAAAGTTATTATTTCCCTTATAATCTACTACCTTTCGTAGTATTTTTCGCAGATTTATAATAACCCTGTCTATCTCCCTCTATAGTACTCTATTCTACTCCTTAATCTACATACGCTTTAGGTCCTCCTTATTCTTTGGTTATACCTTTCTTTTGCGTAGTTGTTGTCGGATATAGCGCTGGATTTACTCTATTGTATTTATGTCGGGTAATTAAGCTAGGTAGAGTAACTACTACACCAAATAGTAATATAAGATCTCCTTTGTAAATTTGTTCGAATATAGACCGGTATTATCTATTAGTAATTGTATTGTTTTACCCCTGCCTAGCTTACGTAGTTCCTTATACTAGGGAATAAGCTCTAGCTTTAGATATCCTTTGTAAAGTCGGTACTAATCTACCCCCCCTTTCCCCCTTTTACCCCTCTTATATAAGCAATTATATAAATAATTATATAATTACGCGCGATAGCTAGGTACTCTCCGTCCGAGAGAAATATAGTAATCCTTTTTAGCTTATTCCTTTGTATAAAACTCTTGTTCTGTAAGGTAAAGCTACTATTAGTTCGCCTCGGCTAAATACTCCTCTGCGGTAGTAACTTCCTAAGTTGTTTCTAGGTCGTATATATAGTAGGGCCCCTAGCGTATACCTAGGTATATAGTACTAAAAAACTAACTATCGGAATACCCTTTTATAGTATCCGAACGTACGTTATCGTGGTAGTATTTATCCTTGTTTTACTAGTACTTATCCGGCCCCTTGTTAAGCTCTATACGTAATACTATAGTATCTATCTATATAAGCTCGCTTAGATCTAGCTCTAGGAACCTTTCCGCGTACTTAACTCGTAGTATTATAATCTCGTCTATTAATTTTAGCTTACTTACACCTGTTTTAAAGGAGTAACTAGTATTATATATAACTTATTAAAAGCTAGACTCGGATAGGTTATCTACTATATTTACGTTATCCTATAGGCCTAACTTATATAAGTATATAATATTAGACTTTTACTAAGTATCTCTATTTACTATTACGTATACTATAATATACTTACGTAAGACAGGAGTAAGTTTAATAGGTGCTCGTACTCGTAGCTTATTTACAACGTTTTTAGGTATTACTAGTATTTGTCCCCTTATATTACCCTCTCGAGTATACGTAACTCACTCTAATACCTACTTTCGTATTTTCCGAATCCTATCTTCTATAATTTATACCCCCGGGAGCTCTACGTTAACCTATCTCTTTGCTTCTTCTACTAGTATATTAGTATAAATACAACTTATAATTAAGGTATACTACCAAATAGGGGTTTCTTTGTAAGTAGTCTTATTAATAATTAGCTTTCGGCCTTTTAATTTTTAGTACTTACAAGCTATTTAGAGTACTAGTTGTAGTTTAATCATAAAAGTAAAAGTATATACAGGAGTCTAAATCGCTTAGTTTTAGTGTAGTTAGGGCTCTAAAACTAACTAAAAACCTAGGCTAGACTTAACCGATACTGTACCGAGTACCAACCTAAAATTTGAAACGTACATATACTGCGTCAAAGGGATAGGTATCCCCCCCGACATGGTCAAAAGACTTGACGGTTTCACTCGGATACTACCGTTCTCTCTTTTTAGAACGTGATCTAATCGAGGCTAAGGAACTTAAAAAGTACTTTCGAAATCCGAATAAAAGAGGTTTGGATGTAGTTTTGCTGTCTATTTTATACTTACTGTCGCTTGCTTTCTTTTCGTTCGTGCATCTCTCGTGCGACCCAGAAAAGTGGACATCCTAGAGTGCTACAAAGTCTTATGTTGAAGAATCATTCGCAACGACCGATACAAGTGTACGGAACTTCACCGGAAACTTTTCCCATTGCTTTATTAATAAAAAGTCGTCAATCGCGCCATGCCGATTCGTGGAGCTAGGTGAGCTTGGGACTTGTGCTTGAGGTTTTATAGTATCATTCTTTCTACTTTGGGTTATATTTCAATAGCTGTTATATCGTCACTTAGTAAGTAGGTTCTTATCGGTTTCTATATTATTCAGAATAGACTCGCTCATAGTCAAACTTTGGGATCAAGAAATTGTGCAGCGTTAAGTTGTAATTAGTATCTTTCGGGGTAGTTTCTTCCTCTGTAATGAGTATAGCGTTAAGTCTGTAGTTATAGATTCGGCCTCAGCGAACTAAGTAGTTAGACAAAGCGAATTACCAACTGATAGAGGGCATGAATTATAAATTTAGTGAACGCTCAAGGTTGTTATTCATATTTATTCTGCTATTACTTACAACTAATCAGCTTATTACAACATTAAAAAAGCGATAGACGAGAATATCCAATCCGGGCTTGGGAACAGCTCTAGGCTGAATGGCGACAGAACGCTGCCAAAGTTACCGACGAAATCCCCGCAATGTCATCACCAGTTACCACCTCTACAGTTGTGAACAAGGCTTCCAAGCCCACATTTGCCCAAGTGGCCGTCAAGCAGGTCGAACATGCTAGCCACTAGAAACTAGCTTAATAGAAACATCTTCCATGGCCTTAACCTTGAACTAATTCTTCGGGATATAATGTCGTCTGATTCGACTCAAGGACTTTTACTTAAGAGAGGTTAGAAATCCGAATTAAAGGGATCTGAATTTAGATTTACTGTCGAATGGGTGTTTACTGTCATTCCTCTACCTTTCATTTATATCCTCTAGTATTTGTTAGAGTGTTCCTACCTGCTTCAATTATAGATCCTAGGGAAAGTTACTGTAACGGGGTTTGACGGAGGGTTCCGATGGGAGGACAAGCTATTTGAGCAAATATGGCTGTCGACTCTAACTCTCGTGTAGGATTAGTCAAGGTAGGTAAGTGGTTTATATTTTTGGCTTTTTTTATAGCTATTAGAGTAGGCCTTGGAATGCCTTTCTATGTTTAGAGTAGATCTTTGGGATATGGTAGGATTTGGTAGAGATATTAGGGTCTTACATAGTATTATTGGTATATAGGTAATCAGCAAGCGGCGAGGTATGGGATAAGGGTAGACTAGTTAAGAAATGTTAGAGGAATCCTTAGGAGTCTAGCCGTATTATAGAAATTCATTTAGCTTCTATAGAAATGTATTTAACCCATCGAATTTGCCTTCACAGATTTTATAAAGCCGGTCTTCTACAATTAATCGCCTCTAGTACCATATAAGCTATAATGTACCCTAGGTTTCCTTAATATAGCGCGTAAGAAACAATAGAAGATAAGTTTAATTATATTAGAATATACCTAATCTCCAGGAATAAGATAGCGAATGTTAAAATACTACCCTATCCCTTCTAGACCACAGACTGGCAAAAAGAAAAAACAGTACACTCCTAGGTAGAGTAAAGGTACCACTTTTATAGCATTTTCTTCGTAAAATAAAAGCGTCTAGCTAACAACATTGTGTTTCCAAGCATTTGAGTCTCAAATTGACCCAGTTATTATGTCCACGTCTATCTATATCGTGTGCACGTTTTTTTTTTTTGCCACTCTGTGGTCTAGAAGGGATAAAGCTTAGAAATCTTCAGCTTATAAATAGTCGAAGACTTGAATATGGGCGAATCGGAAAAGTGTGGTTAGATCTTGCCTCTGTGTTTATCAATTATAGAACACCTCGAAACCGGAATAAGTATACGAGCGGACTATCTATTACACCGGCGAATTACTAGGATCATTCTATTTTTTAATGGCTTACTCTCAAGGAACCAAGACTAAACATTGGTACCCCGGTTGTATTAGTTAGAATCCCAAGCAAGGCTAAGGCTTATACATCGGGACCCATTCAATTTTTTATATAATAAAATAATATTCTCTACAGATACAGTAAACTTCCGAGCAAACAAGAGACCAGTTTAAAACGGAGCAAGTGTATGTCACGGAGTACTTAAAGACCGCCGCCTAACACATTTTAGTAAAGACAGATAGGACAGACTTGTCACCTTCGCCATCCTATAGGGCGTCTTTTTACTACCTAGTAAGCTTGACGGGATTTTGCGGTCGATGCCACGAATATTTCATGCGACAGAAAACGAACTCAACTTTTTATTATTATACAAGTACCTATAAGTACGTATACGCTCTTGATTAATCATCTGAACATTCTTCGTTCATTAATAAAGCTATTATCGAATCTTTTGGTACTGTCAAATATAAGTATTCGTTCAAATCCCCAGGTGTTCGATAAGTTTAGATTCGTCAAATATAATTATTTGTTTAGATTCCCGGATGTTCGAACATGACCGTATAAACGTAACGGTAGTAATACCACGCCGATCCCCGAATTCTCTAATAATCTACAGCATGGATTTCATTAAAGAATACCTCGGTTTCTAGTATTAGATATCGCGAGCGTTGTTAAGTCCTTGACCGAGGGAGTTAGAAAGCTTAGGTATTGATGTTTACTAGCATCTAGTATAGCAATAATGGCGCATTCAAGCTTCTATCCGTTGAAATACCTATCTGGAAAGACATTTACGTAGTAACAAAGTATATACGGCATAGCGAGGAGGGGACGACGCATACTACTATTAGGGACTGGGAAATAGACGGAATTTAATAAGAAGATTAAATATACTCACATATTTCTTACAGAGTAGAACTTACGTAGATACAAAGCAAATGTTACATAGCGAGAAGGGGATAATGCGCACTTCTACCTGATCCGAACGTTTGCCTCACCTCGAAGTTATAATTATCGTCGAAAGCTCCCTAACATTGGGCACAGTGAGTTTTCCGTAAGTGACAAGGTACGACACTCTTCCTAGTTCCCGTTCACTGTACCGTAAAATTCCATGGTGCGCAATAGGTTTCTATATTAAAGAACAAGTAAGGAAGAGTAGTCTGGCAAGAATGCTAGAGTTATCGTTCGTAGCGTGGATGGTAGATGTGCAAGGAGGAAAGAGCTTTTAAACATATCGAGCGTGAGAGCGAGAGTTCCTAACATTCCAACTATGAGGCTAGCGAAGAATCACAGGAGGACCGAGGTCAATTTTCTGACTCTAATACTCTCACCCTGTGTTCGTTAAGCATGTTAAGAACAAACGACCAGAGATTGATAACACGAGTTACTAGAGATTCTGACCAATTTCCATGAAAAGAAGAATCAGAGTACTAGAACCAGTGAATGGCTATCTATTAATGTCTTTAGAAGAGCTAGTACCTCACTAAAAAGATCCTAAATAATTATGGAAGACACTTTGAAGCAGGGAGTAACTAGACTCTTCACGTGCCTCGATAGGTAATTAGTATCTGGAATATCGTCTATAAAGTTCTATATAACTTTCAACTTGCTGCCAAGAATAACATATAGTATACACCTTTATTGTTCATAATACCTAAGCTAAAATAGACATAGAGAATATAAATGAATTTCAGGCTATCTCAAATGAAGTAGTGAAACGATAAAAGTAATAAGTTTCAACAGGTATGGAATCCAGACTTTAATTAACAGACTCGTAAATGCTGCTCGGTGGGAACAGACTATGCCAAATATTACTAGAAAGAACCAAGCCTTTTGTGGAGTTTTAAAAAATGACAAGCGCCCAGATAGTGCCTATATTTTTATTTGATATTCATGAGTGAACACGATAATCACTGCTGAACGCTCATTAAAATGTCCTCGATACACTTTTCGAAAGACTCCAAATCTTCTCCAGCATCTGGTCTCTCTTCAGCCAGAAATTTCTCAATCCAACACTCCATACGTTTCATCTTGCACAAGACCTTCTCCGAATTCTCAAAATCATTCCTCAGCTCTGTGATAAATCTCCCTGTCCCCGCATACCAACCATTAGCCGCCGCGAAGCTCGAAGTAATCCACAACCATATTATAACACCAGACCAGTTGGCATAAAGAACTATAGTCGATAGTATAGTTCCATCAGTGGGGAAAGAATAAAAGAAAAGGATGTAGCTGTATGTAAAAATGGTTCGCCAAAGAATCGTATATATAGCCTCTCTGTAGCAGAACAACAGGCCGTGGCATCCTCTGGGGTTCACAAGATAGTGACAGATCTGTAGCTTGGTCGTAAAGACATTGTACCGGCGACATTCAGTATCATGCTCCCTAATTCTGTCCTTCAGCCACACCATTTTTGCGTCTCCCGATGGCTTCCCATGCGTAGCTTTGTATCCCTGTCTTGCGAGAAGGTACCCGTATAAGAAGCTACCTTGATGGAGGACAAAATATAACCCAGTTATGATGCCAACCCGATCCAAAATCACCTTTTCCAAATGATCTCTCAATGCTGCCCAGTTGTAGTCTGGAAATGCAAGGCTTTCGTTCGAATCAAGATGCTGAAATGTTGGTTGCAAGATTGTGTCTCGTATCGAAAATCCCGCCCAGGAAAGGATAAATACATTGAGGATATATATCGACCATCCTGCATAATATGACAGCTTGGGATATGAGCACAGCTGCGAGCCTTTTGTCTCTGGCTTGAGAAAACGAGGCATTTTGAAGTGAGAGTTTTCAGTGTATGGCATTGTCGCAGCGTGAATGGCGGGGAAAGAATTGAGGTTGTTTGGTTTGAGTGTTGAACTTCAGGGGAGCTGAATAGTGGTGTTGAGAGCTGAGATAATAGGCTACTGTAGTTAGTGGTGGTGGTGGCGAGTAATGGTACTAACCTACATCATAGGACCTAAAAGGTTTGGTGGAGAAGCTGAGTACTATGTAATCCAGAATGACTCTAGCGTGCCTCATGTAAGCTGAACAGGACAAAACAAAACAAGCGGCAGTAAAATGTTTTCTTACTATTCCTCTATTCTAGGGCAATTTTCGGTAATTATGTTAAGCCTCCTAAAAAATTCCTTTAATTGTCCTAGGATCTTTACTTGATTATCTTAATTAGTTGAAACAGCTAGACTGATTAAAACTCGCTACGCGAAGAAGGGGCTACATTATTGACTGGCGCTTTCTTGGTCTATAGCGTGCTTGGTATAGGTAGGACGATAAAAAACAAACTACACTAAAAAAGAGAAGAATATCCGAAAACTTCGACAACAATCCTTATAAATTTTACCATTGATGGCTAAAGCACTGAATTTCCCAGAATTCTAGCCGCTGTTTCAGCAATACCACATCCGCTTTGATTTTCCTTCTCTTCATAGTTCGAATCACATGCAACTGTAGATATGGCGAATTTTCAGAAGTTTAAGCACCTACCATACGAATGCATGCATAAACATAAGCAAAACAGTAATAGTAAAGCGATTTATAATGGTTGATCTAAATCATAGAATACGTGCAATCTTAAATCCCAGGCTTTGGGTCTGAGGAAGCCCGTTCACAATGCACTGTCTAAATTTGAGTATATATTACGCTCTAACAGAGTACTTGGAATATATATCCACCCTCAAGGAAAGCGTTACGATTCATAGAAAAGTCTTCAAGGCTATGAGCGCCATACAGTTACTTGACGCCAACATAATCAGTTCTCGCGTTTTAATGAGGACTAGCTAAGCCTAGTCACATTGAATGTCAATATCAAGTGCAAGCATATTACTATAGCAGTCTCAAACATCATACATAATACTTGCTTTTGAGAGCAATCGGATCCTAAACCGTACATACACCTGACACGACACTATCTACTCCGCAAGCAAAGACACAACCTGCCTCTTCGCCCGAACACCCCGCACACGCACGTTCATACAATCAGGAATTTTTGCCAGGCCACCTTCTCGGATCTCGAAAGGATGACCTTTGATTGCGCCCTAAGTCAATAATCTTTCAATCATCAGAAATAGTTTTGCTCCGAATCATCTATGTTCTGGTGTGCTTTGGCGTCCATAGGTCCCTGCCAATTCAACATAGGTTCCCATAATAATAGGCGCCATCAACCAATCGGCAAGCACATCTCTTCGCGTGTATTTGGTGACTATATCTATGGCTTCTATAGCAAAGGATTTGCCACCAGGCGAGCCGATTGCCTCTCAGCACATTCTCATAGTGGGTGTGTCAGTAACGCAATCGAAGACCATTTTCAAGTTACCAGCAGTATACTCGCGGATGTCAGCACCGCATGTAGGATAGTATCAGTCAAAACAAACTACAACACCGTACGACTCGCAGAGACCATTGTTGATGGGTGAGGACGTGACGATGGGGGTACAACCAGCGCTGTGGATCAAATGCAAGGTTAGGTACTAATATTGCAAACAAGTGTAAAAGTAAGTGTGCAGTACTTCTCTACTCACATTTTCAAGAGCTGAATTGCCATGGTTCCAGTAACCGTGGCACCCCCCGAGACAATAATCCAATTCCCAGTTGTTGACCATGGTGTGGATTCGCTGGTAGCAGTTCGCATTCGCGAGTGGTTTCTCAAAGAGCTAAGAGTGGACGTCTCTGTATTGAAACTCATGTCAACAAACCACCCTCTATTGGCGCGCGTGCAAGGATGCACTGGTCATATTGCGAAAACTCCAGTCTCCTCCAATTGAAGCTGGCGGTAAAGTCAAAGATACCTACCGAGAACAGGCATAAGCGAGATTCACGTGACCTGCTAAAGAACTGGAATAAGGAGGTGGCAGAGCTTATAGCTGGAATTAGTGACCTCATACCGCGAGGCTACGAGTCCATGATACGTAGGAATTGAAAAGCTCGCGATAGATATAAAAATCACCTATAGTAGAGATTTTGTTCTTCTACTCTTTTCAAGTAAGTCGCACTTATCTTGAGACATCTTTCATTTTAAGTGAGTTTATTAGATATGGACGGTTACAGTACGTGCCTACAGTACTGGATATTACAACCACGGTATTTATGGTGACAAGGCACGCAACGAAAGGTCTTCAAGAGGCACAGAGTAGCATCCGACCCGACGATTTGATTTGAATTATTTTCCATTCCTTGATTCAGATCTACATCGCTATCATCCCCCATCTGTACCCCCTCCCAGCCAGCCTTCCAATATTGCCCAAGAAAGGCCAATGTCATAAAACAAACCCATTCGTATCAAACATCAAAACATCAATCAATATACACGCTCCAGACTCCAACCCAAACACAAACCGCAAAAGTCATAACAACCAAAATCAAGCCGCAGGATCACTCTCCACAACCTCATCGCTCTTAACCCCAAAAGCTCCCTCGACAGGCAATTCAACCCCCTTAACAGGATGAATCAACATAGGCGGCAAGCACATCCTTCCCTCGCCTCCCTTCATGCCCAAAACACCCTTTCCATCCCGTCCCTCATCAACAACCGTCTCAAACTCCTCGCCGCCCTCATTATCAACCTTGAGGCCAAGCCATCTCTTCCAAAGATTTGGCGCAAACCCGGCGTTATAATACCAAGTCATGCCCTTGAGATTATGCTCTCGTTCACCGAAAACACTATTCCGCGAACCACCTGTTGCACCATTACGACCGGAATTCATGACACTGGCGAGGTAGGCGGTGGGCCACTCGCGGTCAACGAACATGGGGTGCGGGACGTAGACAGGTTTGTAGCCGTGGTGGAGAGCCGCGGTGGGGGCCCACATCTCTGAGAAGGCATGGTGTTTTTTGAAAGCTGTTTCGCGGTGCATAGTATTGAGAAGACGTCTCGACATTCGTGACGAGGTGACGATTGCGGCACGTCGGGGAACAGGGCCTTCGGTGATGTTATAACCTGTATAGTCGTCTGCTAGGAGCCATGTGGTTTCTTCAGGGTCGAAGAGGGGATTGAAGGTTATGAGATCGGCGTCTTCGCCTACGCCCCAGGTGTACTTGTCTTTCTCGTATGTGCCGATGGGTGTGGGATCTGATTCTGTCT
This sequence comes from Hymenoscyphus occultus, assembly GCA_900536445.1. Classification (NCBI taxonomy): domain Eukaryota; kingdom Fungi; phylum Ascomycota; class Leotiomycetes; order Helotiales; family Helotiaceae; genus Hymenoscyphus; species Hymenoscyphus occultus. The sequence goes on from UNPT01000334.1 coordinate 17,025, forward strand.
CGAACCAGTCTGCTGGGTCTTTCGGTCTTTCGGGTCCCCAGATTGGCTTTTCTCCTTTTGGTGCTGGTAGTGGCTTCTTTGCTCCTGGGAGACCAGACCATATATCCTCGGGTCTTTTGGCACCCATTTCGGTTTGCACTCTTACCATTTGCTTGAAATCCTCCCACGATCCATGAACAGATGGGACGTAGAATCTACTGCTTCTCTCCCAAATACCTTTGCGAGGTTGCTTTCTTGCCCAACTGTCAATCTGGGAGAATAGGTTGTAATAGTGTCCAGTGTAGCGAATATCAATCTCCCAATGCCAGAAGAAATCATACTCCTGGTGTTTTTGAGCAAAGTGCTGCATTGCCATCTGAAGGCCTCTGTATGAGCCATGTGCTGGAAGATCTGGACCGCGAGCAAAGGTGTCAAAGATGCCTTGATAGAGCATGAGCATTTGAGTTGTACTCCATAGTGTCGTCATGCTGCGGAATTCTTCTGGCACTGATGCATTGAGATGCTCCTGATATGTTTGCTCGTCTGCCCAGATTGGATGCTTGGCTTCATCCTTGACTTGGACAAGAAGATGAACATCATACTCTCCTCCTGATCCGAGCGAAAGTTCCGAAATCATTGCCCGAAGCTGTAGGATATCCTCCTCACGGTATTGGAAGTCATCGTAAGATCTGATCACTACTGCTGTTCGGGGAAGCTTATTTGTGACTCTAGTGAAATTCGAAGATATCGACTCGGCTCGTTTTTCTCCTGCGGATGTTTCTTCATCGAGTATAGAATACGTTGTAGGAAGCTCCTTGACGGCGACCTTCTTCTCGAATCGACCTTCATTTGCTTGATGACACCTTTTCTGTGCCTCTCCCCAGTTTACCTTGCTAAAGTCAACTTGATTGGCGAGAGACCCGGACTTGTCTTCCCAAACAGCGCTCGATCCTTCCACGTCCCCATGTTGTCCAGTACCCATTCCACCATACTTCAGAGAATAGCCGTGTCCATATGGTCCCAGTCTTCCATAGCGTTCGAAGCAAATATCTTCTGGCAATCCAGTTAATTCATAAGAGCCCATCACATTGTCGGGAAATCCGCTCGGTCTGCCTTGGTAGTATTGCAATTGAGGTATCCTAACTGTTGATTCGGCATCCAAGAAACATTCCTTCACCGGCCCATACTCATTCACATAAGCGTCTGAGCTCTGGTTCTTGTATGCATCGAATGGCTTGCTTTTGGGCGTCTCTCGAACTGTCACAATCGTCGCCTCGTCGGTCTTGTCTGCAGGAAGGGGTTCGTCGATCGGTAGAGGGTATTCTGGATCGTTCTCCGCCAAAGGCACCAAGGTTTTTATCCCGCCATAATATCTGCTCAAGAAGTTGAAATGTTCCCAAGGTTCCGGTTGGGGCGGCGGTCTTTTCCCCACATCTCCAGCTGCCACTCTCCGCGAGGAAACCACACTCATTCGAATCAAAGTAATTATGAATATTATGATGGTAGAAATCAGCCCCAAACAAAGATACCGAATCACCCTGTCTGGCAGCTTGTATGAAGTCCGCGAAGGCCGCTGCGAACCCGCAGACGATTTTCTCCGTACCAGCGGCCTATTGGAGGAATATGAGCCTGATGTCCCTCGAGAGGAGACGGGAGAGCCATCCTCTTCTGAGCTGTAGTCTTCGGAATCATCATCGTCGGAACTGGACTCGGTTTCGTATCTATTCTTTTCGATATCACGATCTTTTCGAGAGTATCTTGCGTGTGTCGGACGTTTCTTGACATTCAGAGGAGCCTGCGAGCCGAAGGCTGCCATTTTGGGAGGAATGCTCGGTTCTCAATGGAATGTTATGACGCGCTGCAGCACTGTTGGTTTTGGTTGAGCAACAAATGAGCCGATGGATTTTCTTACTTGATTGCAAACAGAATGGACAGATTCGCTAAAATGTACCAGATCAGCCACGGGTAGGTGCTGGAGAATCGACGTTTGAGGCTCTGCAGACCCAGATCAAGATTGTTCTCGAGTACTTGTGCTTAGGGATATGAGTAGCACAAAAGATCTGTTGTTTTTCAGCTGGTTATGGTCGGCCGGGTGATGGAAACTCTCCGATGTACCAAACCGCCGACTCGCCGATGACTCCACCTGCGCCCTACGCTCCCCCACACAAAGTGACAACTCCAATTCAACGTCATCTCATCCATGTTCGACATACTGCCCTCAAAATGCTTTCCGACGACTCTTGAATAGGCCCAGAAGGTTTCTTTTGGTTTAGAAAAGTGCTTGATCAGACACCGCTTGATGGAAATCGACTTCAATGTATCCTGCAACAGCAATTGGAAGTATTGGATTGAGGTATGTCATTCGTTCCAGAGGGACGGAACTAGGAATTGTACCCAACTGGCTCCTGGATCGTTCGTACGAAGAAGGGCAGCGTTTTTGAGATTTGAGCCGACCACGGCGCCATGGTCTGCCTCACTACTGTAGGGCACAGACAAGAGCCATGGCCACCACTGCTACGTCAGACTCACGGTGGATGCAAATGCAGTACCTACATTAGGTCTACAATAGGGCAAAGTACCAGAGTCGTATTGAAGCAAGAGTCTGCTGTTGGTTGGTCTGTTGCCTCACAATTGGTACCTTCTGTCCTATCAGACGGCCTTGTAAACTGTAAGTCGTTCCACTTTCCCGGTTAAAGTATAATTGATAGTGTAGGGTGGAAAGGAGGCGTTTTTCAATAAAGTACAGATGTTGCTCTGCCACCAAAGGTTCTGCTTATTTTTTCCATGTCTGAGGTCAAATGTAAAAAGACAAGAAACACTGCCCACCAAATCTGCTAGTTTGGGTAACTTTTGGCGTAGTTAACCCCAACATAGTCAACATAGTTGTGGTTCATGGTTGTGGTTTCGCTTTTTTGGGTTTTCTTAACCACGTGTGAGCTGGACCTCACGAAACGTCAGTGTCTTGCAGGTGGAGGCTTGTGCTCGATTTACGAGTAATTTGAAGCAACAGGTGATGGTTCCAATTCCAGCACATCCGAAAGAACATTTACCTTTCGCATTTCGTTATCAATTAGTCTTGGATTGTTGAGTTATGCTCAACTGAATTGCGCCAAGGGGAGGAATTGCCACCAGGGAAACACCATGAACGATTAACAAAGGACAGCTCCAAATAATCAACCACCCGCCTTAAACAACAGGAAACGCGGGTAGCTGCAGGCCACACCTGGGACTCTCGTTAATGCTCGATACGGGAAGTTCCCAATGTACAAGTACTCCGTACGGTATCATTGCATATGGCTACTGCGGACGATACATCTCAAATCCTGTTGGTCCAAATGAACATCTCTGACTCGACCCGCGGTCTTGTGGTTGGGCAGCAGCTGAATCTTAAAGTCAGTCTTCTGCATTGCCCGCGTCCAACTCGCCAACCACGGTATCTTTGCCAATCAAAGGATGCCACTGAATTGAGCTATTCCACCACCAGTGACCCAGCTCGCCAGGCAAGTATTGCAGAGACATAGTTTTGATTCTTCTGATGTCCAGATTTTGCTCCATTGGAGTTGAGATGTGAGGGGATGGTGCTCGCTCCTGTCAGCCCACTAGGTTCGCATACGAAGACACGACCTACTTCGTTACAAGTGGTGAGACGAGCGTCTAGCATAGGCGGTCCCTCTCCCTCCCTATTGCTTATCTGGTATATGCCCTCCCACCACGAACAGCCAAGAGGCAATACTGGGGAAACATAATAAAGGTCAATGGCTGATTGGTGTCATGTCAACTGATGTCAACGCCCCGACTGCTTCATCCTATGATATTCTCGCTTGGGGTTGGACCAGGCTCGTGACTACCCCGACCCGATTCCGGATGCTAGGTAGTGCACTTTCCAGTCCTGCCCCACCGCTCTTACCACCTGCACATACTGCAACAATGCCCCCCTCAACCAACCCCATGCACAGGATGAAAATTATGGGAGACTGTTTCCAATTGTACCTAGGTACGTTCGGAGGACAGCACATCGTGAGAACCTTGAACCTTCCACTCGTACGAACTTGGTGGGTCTTTCCATATTAAGTTCATCTGCTGTTCATTGGTCACGGGAACCCCACTCAAGAAAGCTCTCGATAACTTAAAAGGACCTCATCTCTCCGATCGATGGTTTCCTTAATCTTCCTTTGTTACATCCAAATTGAAAACAGCCTTTCCGGCTTTTCCTCAACACTTTTTTATTGAAGCTACTCACGAAGGATTCAAGAGTTTGTCTCCTTGTCATTGCCGTGGATATCACATCACAGACCACGTAGGAAAAGGGTACAAGAGTGCTCTTGGTTGTCCATCCAGTCATCAATACAAAACCACTTCTTGGTGCAGTGCCTCAGAATACTATTGTTGAGACATTGAGACCGTCGTATTGCTGTGTATCCCAAGAAGATACCGCCTGAACCATTCACTCCCCCCTACACGCTCCAAGCTCCAGCTTCGCCATTCACCATCCACACACATACTATATTTCCCCCCAAATCTTGTTGTGACTGCTAGAATATTTTCTTTCAGCTCTTGCTAGTCTTGTATGCATTGAAGCTACTGAAACTGATAGGCGTCATTCTTTCCTTCCTGGCACACCTCCATCCTCCAAGGTACGATTTAAGATATCTCCAAAAATGACCATATAGAACTTTTTACTAACACCTATCAGATGATGGCAATCACACAAACCGCGAAAGACTACCCTGGTAGCGGAATAACCGAAGTCGATCAAAAAGAAGAACCTCATTTCATGCCCACGCAACAAGAAGTTGCTCAAATCACCCTGTCAGGCCTGAACCTCCTCTTCGCAATGGTGATCATGTGCTTCAGCATCAACACACTAGAACCCATTCTCTCCTCAACTCTCCTCTTCGTCACTCTCCTCTTAGTCATTATCTATAGAGATTACTGGAATTTTCTCTCGCTCGGTCCTGGCGGGACACCATCAACCTTCCTTGGGTACATGAAAATCAGCTTCTTGCGTTTAGTAGCACTGAAAGATGTTTACACACCCGACCAATGTCCATCCAGAATCTTCCCGGCAACCGGTTATTATCAGCGCACAAACTCTTGGGTGCCAACAAGAAATGGACCCCGACCAAGAATTGCAGGTATCGCCCCCCAACGACAAATCGACCAAACTGGCTGTCCAAAAATGTACCAAGTCCTCTGCTCCTCATTGGGAAACATCCCTTCCCTCCATCCAACAAAATTTCAGGTCGGGCAATCCTGCTTCGAGAAAAAGGGACTAGCACTCTTTGCTACCAACCCCATCAACACGACGTGCAGAGGCGAGATCGTACATGTCCACCACAGTGATAGGAGTATGCATCTCAACCTCCACCCCGACGATGCGAAGATTGTTTTAGAGAAAGGATGGGGGGAGCGTCATCCACTGGCCAAGGGAGGCTGGATGACGCAGTTTGTTCCTAGGACTTTTGTGATGATTTATGCCCCAAGGAATCAGGCCGAGTTGGATGTTGTGGCTAAGATCATTGAGGCGGCTGGTTTTTGGGTGTCGGGGGAACGATTTGTGATGGAGGTTAATGGAGAAAGGGGGCAATAGACGTCTTGTGTTTGAGCTTGATGACTTGGGCCTTTTAGACTGAATCGTTCTTTGAATGGTTATGGTCTTGTTTAGGAGATATGAGATATGAATTTGTCAAAATTGGGATTTGGGATTGTATTGGGTTGGGTTAGAGGGATTTTGTGGAGTTCAGGATTGGGATTGGATCGGGATTGGGATTGGGATACACCATTGTTGCTCTTCTTGGGCTTCTGTCTTCTGCTCAATGGTTTTGATCACTAGTAGCTCCCTCGCGGGCTTGCGATGTGTTTACCTAGATTGTTCATGATAGCTACCTAGAATACCGGATCAAAAGTATGATTTACCATGAATATCCTATCTCTTGTTTGGTACTTGAAACAAATAAATAATCTTCACCTACGCATGAAAGGGTCTACTTTTACAGTATGAGAAACATGGAAAGTTCCATACGGCACCGTACTCAACGAAACTCTTTAACTACTTATCAACAACTAGCACCATACAGTACCCATGATATAAGACTTTTGCTCCTACCACTTATAACATATTACATACCTCCTTACAGTACCCCCCACCTACTAGTTCACTCAGCAACGGAGAACCAACCCAAAAGCCAACTCCGCACCTAAAAGAAATCCAATCAATGCCCGAAAGCAAACCCCGAGAACCAAACTACTGGTAGTAAGCCTAAAGGCTGCAGCCAGTTCCCAGCAAAGGTCCTGAGAACGAGGCGAACGTTGTTATAGATCAGATGAAACGAGGTACTACCAGTGTCGACCTACGAATCATGGTCTACTCGAGTAGACCCCGAACTGAAACTTGACCCTGGAATTGGGGCGCTTTTTTGGGAGGCATGGCATGGCATGGCGTTGCTGGGTTGGACGGGTTTTGTGTTGTAGGGGCAGGATTGTGGGATGATATGTTATAGTAAGGTACTGTGTGAGGTTTGGGGGTGATGGTAGGAGTTCTATTACTGTAAGGTCAATTTCCGATGGGAGGTAGCTGGTGAGAAGCTTGCTTTTTGTATCTAGGAATCTGGATTTGGGGATTTGATGTAGTGAAGGGTGGATGGGGAAATGGTTGGGATAGTGAACTTTATATTAGGGAGGAGGGGGGAGTGAATCTAATGGAGGATAATAGGTAGTGAATGAGAGAGTTGCTAATGGCGTGGGGAAGTGCAGAGGATGGAATGAAGAATGAGAGTAGAGTTTATATATAAAGGTGAATGAGTTGCCTTTCGAAACGAAATATAGAAATGGGCAAGGTGTCGGGCTTCATACTTGTCTATAGTTGTGTCCTCAATACCAATGGTATTTGGTATTTCCCGATACAAATTGAATATACATACAGAAAACAAAATCGCCGTTGCAAACCCGTCTATCGACGTAATAAATTAGCCCACTGTGAGCCTGGTATCATGTAAATAATATACAGTAATTTCACAATCCTCTCCCAACACACTGTCTCGAATGCCCAGATCCCATTAGATTACTTCTCCTCTTCCTCGGCCTTCTTTTTCGACTTTTTGAATTGCTCTTTGCCGTCCGAAATATACGCCTCCACCTTCTGACCATCAAAACTCCTCCCATCCATAAGTTTCACACAAGCCCTCGCGGCCTCTACATCCGTAAATCGTACACTGGCCACCCCATCCTCCTCCAAATCAAAAAGGACCACATTCGTAACCTCCCCAAGCTTACTACACTCCTCCCTAATGTCCTCCTTGATATCCAGTATCGCAGCGGGATCCTCAGCCAGTTCCCCCAGGGTAAACATATGCTTCAGAATAACAACTTTGTCAAACTTGGAAGTCGTTTCGAGGATGGTGGACGGTTCGTCATCACTCCAATCCGCTAACCGCGCATCCAGTTTCTGCGTCTTCTTTATGATCTTCGCCTTATCTCTCGCCTTCGTCCTCTGTCTCTCCCGTTCTTTCTCCTTATCCACCCCCGTCATCTCGGCATCTCCATCGCCCTGCACCTTCTTATAGCTCATATCCGCAGCCATAACCCTCATCTTTCCACTTCCCTCCCCATTGCCCATGCGAAACTCGGTATCATCCAGTAACATAATCGCCATATCCACGCTGGGCGCCTTGAAAAACACAATCAGGGCATCACCTTTGAATTCCCCTTTCTCGTTGGTATACAGTTTTATACGGGGCGCGCCCGAGTCGATTTCTTCAGCGATGACACCGCATTTGCGCGAGAATACCTCGTGGACCTCTGAGATGGTGACGTTGAATGGGAGTCCGGTTACGTAGACAGCAGTGTTTGCGCGGGGAGGGAGGGGCGCTCGTTGTTTCTTAGGAGCCTTTTTTTCTCGTCCTCCTTCCTGTATCCGTTGCATCAGCATTTGCCCTATCCCATTCCTCTTAAGTAATCCCCCCTTCTTGAGAAGAAAACAAGGTATGTGATAGGGAACGTACATCTTCACCATTAACATACTCCTTCTTCCTCTTCTTCTTCATCGCCTCGACCGGTTCATTTTCATCTACCCCCGCGACTTGATACGCTTTCTGCTGCTGTTCCAGAAGCGCCTCATCAACGACGGGAATCCACCGCTTGATTGCGTCGTCGAATTCATATTCTGTGCCATCGGAGACGACGAGTAGGAATTTGTTGTCGAGTTTTGAGAAGGAGATTCGGTCGTCGGAGTCGAATTCTGAAGGGTCGGTTGGAAAGGTGGATGTTGAGGTGGTTGCCGGGGGGGAGTATCTCTGTTCCATTTTGGAGAGCGGAGTGGGTGTTGGAGTTGAATGGGTTCTGTTGTTATGGGGGGATTGGGTGTGGAAGATGGTGGTTTATTGGTTGGTGGGAGTTTCAATGTTTGGGTTGGGGCCTTGGAACTTAGGCATCAGGTAGATGTACCCCTCCAAATTCACTTTGCTATTGCAATTGGAAAGTATTTAGAAGTCTGGGAGTGTTTTGAGTGAAATGTTGATGAATTTAGAGAAATAATCAGCACGTACAAAGCAAAGAAACCAACAACAAAAAGTCAACAAATAAACAGCCAGCAGCTTTTCCATGATACGGAGGAGAGGAGGTACTGGAGTACCAAGCAAAAGGTTGAAGGTTCCACCATAGCTAGCTCACCGCCTACCACATCAGTCACAACAAGCATGACTCACAAAGAACCTCCCCTCCACTTCCTTAAGCCTTATCCTTATGTTGAACTTTGAATTTCAAAAAGCCAAAAGAGGGAGTTATGAAGCAACTTGCAACCAAAAAAATGCCAAAAAAGACTGCAAAAATATAGCGTTGGGAATCTAGCAATGCTCGGTTTCGATCCGAGGACCTCCGGGTTATGAGCCCGGCGCGCTTCCACTGCGCCACATTGCTTGAATCAAATCATGAATGAAGACTCTTGATTTGACGAAGCTGGTTTCCTTATTTGTGCACTTCAACTTTGACAGTAGGAGCAAAGTCACATGACACAGTTCTTGTTTAGGTCACCTGCAACTTCCTGCCATTACCGAGCGCAAATTCTCATGAACCCTACAACAACGTAAGTTGTTCTGCATTGAAAATCTCTCACATCGCCCCCAACTACGGCCTCAATGAGTCGCACTCCTACAGGTTCCTATAGGATGGAAGAAAGTATCAACTTCTTGTCCGGCTTCTGTTAATTTGGCTCTCGATGTGCGCCATTCGGAGAGGTTTGCGTTGTGGACTTTTGCATGGAGTTCCGGTGTTAGAAGGCTCAATATGCCTTGATCGAATGGTCAAGTGACCTTGAAAAAGTACGATTTCATGGAAGTGATCTTTTGGGGGCGGTAAAGGAGTACAATATCAGCCATTGCTAGTGCTTGAATCAGGTGCAAGTTCTTTTACAATCTCTGTTCTATATAAATAACCCTTATATACGTTTTTGAGCTAGACAAGTGTGTAATGAGAACACATAACATAAATGTGATCGCTTGTTTATATTGGCATTTCGAATCTTCCAGGCCGTGTTTTCTGTTCCTTCCTCATAATGAAAATCTTAACATTTACATTCACAACTAAATAAAAGGCTTCCACTTCTCCTCACACCACTCCCACAACTTCTCTCCATAACCAAGTCCCCCCTCCTCCACCGGCTTCATAGCCTCAAGCAAATCCTTTCTCGGACACTCCCCATCACCTCTCACCCTCCCCCAAGGAATAACATAATCCCCGTTCCCGACACTTCCAAACCCCGCAAACAACTCCGTGTAAGCCCCAAACCTCGCCTCCGCCAACAGTGGACCGATAAACGACATACCCACCCATCCGATCGCATCATAAGCCCCCGTCTTCAAATTCCCAGGATTCTGAATCACGCTCAAAATCCCCTCCTCTCCATACCGTCGGGAAAATTCACGTCCTAACATCCAAGTTCCTGCCTTTGCGACGGCGTAGTGCTTTGTGCGGTCTTCTATTCCCTTCTCTAAGGAAGTGAAGTCAATACCGTTCTTGGGACTTGCGCCTTCGGCGAGGAAACTTGATGTCCAGACCACACGAGATGATGAGGCGGCTTGCAGTTGGGTGAGGAGAAGGGTTGTGAAAAGGAGTGTTGCGATGCAGATGGTGCCTGTTACTGATTCTATATTTTGGACTGTTCGTGCACCGAATGGGATGATGTGTGCGCCTGATCCAGCGTTGTTCCAGAGGATATCAAGTCTTGACTCTTGTTGGGAAAAGGTCTCAGCTGCTTTCTTGACGGAGAGGAGGTCGTTAAGGTCGAGGTGGAGGAAGTGGATGGATCCTTTATTTATTGGGGTCTCTGATGTGAGAGTTTGGATTGCCTTTTCTGCTTTTTCCTGATGGGAATTTTTAGTTGGTTTTGAGGGTTCGAAGAGGAGTGTGATGTTTGCAAGGGAAGATCTTACCTTGGACCGAGATGCCATGTAAACTTTTGCTCCGGTGGCGTACAGCATTTTTATCAATTCGTAGCTGATTCCTGTGTTTCCTCCTGAGACGATGAAGACTTTACCCTCCTGAGAAGGAACATCTTTCTCCGTGAATGTTGGAGCTGGAGGAAACCACTGGTTGTATACATTCTTAACTGAATCGAGGACCATGATTGATTCTTGTATCTCGACTGTGTTTTATGAAGCTTTGTTTTAGTATCGAGCTGCCTTTGTATAACAAAATCTCATAGCGAAACAGGATTCCAAAACTTTTAATTTATGATAAGATGAGAAATCCATCGTCGTTATAGACTACCATATGTCTGTGGGCGTCAAGCTATTTCCTTAATTCGTACGCTGACGAATAGGAAGAAAGATTTAGATCATTTTCAATCTAGGACTCGTATAGTATGACGATACCAATAACACCCCAGTATTTCAGCACTGAAGGGAGAATACACGAGATCAGCTTACTTCTATCATGTTTTTTATGTTCGTACTGGTACCGAATCTTAGGTCGTTGGATCTTGGATCTCGAAGTTGGAATATAACGGCAAAGGGGCCGGGATTATGTATAGCGGGGACGTGAGAGGGTTGGTTGAATACCATATTCTCTGATACAATCCACCCTATTCTCGCTTCTCATCACTCGAATTATTCTCTGGATGCAGTTTGAAACATTTTAAGTATGTAATTTAATATTCTTTTAGTCTTAAGTTAATTCACGAGTTTCTGTCCCAGAAACTCGAGATTCTCTACTGTATTCGCGTAGCTGATCATGACTTCGTGAGGATCTAGAAGACCCCCGCTAAAAGATGACAGACGGGACGATAATCCACAGAATAGCCACACGTACCACACATGACCCCTATCAAGGAAATGAAGATCTACTCATCGCCATCACTAACACGATCATCTCACCTACAGTTCTCTCTCACTTCCACCGCCTATGTCCTATACGGCACAAACCCCCCGTCTGTGGCTCGAACCACTAACCATAGAATCCCACTCCCAAGAATTCTTCGCCCTCTGGCAAAACCCTGAGAACCTCACCTATATGTACATACTCACCCTTTCCCCCCTCTCATTCCCAGTTCCCCCTTGACACCACCAGAAACGTAGCAGCACACACCAATCTCGATTCCGCGCACCAATTCATGCAAACCATCCTGCCTAACAGCACCAACCCCGATATCGACAAGTTCGCCATCCTTCTCCGTCCGGTTGTGGAGAATGAACAGCCGTGGACTAATGGAATGGGCCGACCGAAGATAATTGGTCTTTTGGGCACGAATCGGTGGAGTGAACAAGGTCTGGAGACGGGCTATATTTTGGATGTTAAATATTGGGGAAGGGGGTATGCGGGGGAGGCGTTGGGGGCGTTTTTGGGTGTTTATTGGGGGTTGATTGGTATGTTTATTTTGTTTGTTTATGTTTGTTGTAAGGTTAGATGAGGTGTATTTCGCTGCTTTCTGGTATGTTGGATTGTGATTAGTGGTGAGCTAATTATCTTGTTAGAGAGAAGGACAGTTCAAAGATTGGTTGCGAAGTGTCAACCTCCGAACATCGCGAGTCGGAAGGTGTTGATGAGAGCGGGGGCGAGGTATGAGGGAGAGATTGTCAAGTCTTCGAAAGGGGAAAGAGGGGAGGTGGAATTTGAGTGTTGGTATTTAGAACGGCCTGCCGTAGGTGCTGAGAACCTAGAGAAGGGTAAAGGAGTGAATGAAAAAGAGAAGTGAGAGTCTTCTATGGAGTGTGTATTCTCATAAGCCGCTAATGAGATGATCTGGTGAGTCTTCAAGTTCAGATACATGATTAATGTATGGGGTATGGATCATTCTATGGAAGAGACCAAGATCCAGGATATTCAGAAAGCGTGTGCATTCTTGGTCAACTTCTGGATGTAGGTATGAGATCCTTCTCTTTTGAGAGACACAAGTCCTTCCCACACTGTATGCTAAACTTGCTAGTGACTCACATCAGTTTTCTTTCATCCAATTATATGAGTAAGAGACGTGGTCGTTTCTCTGTACACACTATATAAAATGTTATTATACTAAACTTCTAGTACAAGTAAAATAATTTTAGTAGTATAACTAGGCTAATGAAAAGCAACCGCTAACAATTATTATAAGCTCTTGTATATTTAATTTAGCTATATGGCGCTTTTAAAATAAGTTTATTCTAAGAGATGTGTTTGCAGAGTAATGACCGTCTCCTATGGTTGAACTTTTGCTTTTGGTATTGTATTAGTACTATCGGTTTGCCCCTTCGACCAAGAATGATCCTCGTATCTGCAATCATTCTCTTCGTTATCCGATCCTTCTGGGGATCTCTTGACCATCTATTCATCGAACTGCGATGGAGTGAGCCTTTACGGGAATTTCTTGGTATGTTGCAAGATTTTTTTACTATTGTTTGATAGCAAATGCAAAATCGTTGAAAGACACTTGAAGACTCGCTTTGGTTCTCATAAATTTTGTCATGTTATTATGTAAGTCTTACTCTGTAGGAAAAACAAACAGGGCTAAAACTTCTATCAGTTATTCAACGCCAAACATATAGATGTATATAAAATTGGAAGTACCAATGTTTCACCGCAAGTCCCCTTTGAGTCATTCTGTTAGGTTACATGAAATATTCGAATACCAGAGTCTCAAAGCAAAGACCAAGGGAAGAACCTCAGATAAACATCTAAGGAGGATCGCTGCCTGGAAATTTGACGTTTGTGGAGAGGATTACTCAAAAGTTATGGCTTTTAATACTTTAGGACTACTCGTACTTGAATTAAATGTTCGCATCGACAAAGTAATCAAGAGGTGGGGACAAAGTAATCAAGAAGTGGGAGGTGTTACAGTAAATGAACTCGCTTGATTAATGACCCGCAACACATCAAATGTTTCAACGTGAAACAAAACTCATCAATTTATGACCACATCTTTACTGTATTTCAGGCAGTGTTCGTATCCTGAAACAGACACGTACCAACATGATCAAGTTGGTCGTTTTGCAGCGCATTCTTTGTTCGACATCGTCAAGATTGATGGGTATTTGTACCCCACTATGGAGCGGGAGCCCCCGGAACTTTTTACCCCACCAACAAAACATCATCGCCTTTTTCTTCTTGCGAATTACAAGGTTACAGATTTTGTGGTTTCTTCTATTAGACGAACATCTTTGATGCTGACAGGAGGGTAATGCTCGTTCATTGCATGGAAAGTATACAGGGGTGGCATGGTCCAGTCTGGAAAGCACTGGCTTACCGTGTTTAATTTTGATCTACCTCACATAGGAAAGGTATCAATATGTAAACTATGCAACAGAATTGAAGATCCAGGAAACAAAACAAAAAGAAATGGTATTCAACTTCATAGAAGGAACCCGCCTCGTGGTCCCAGCAGGCCGTGCAGTTGTAGCCACGGTACGTTCCCCCCTCAAATAACTGCTCTGACCTCCCCTATTTCTGACCCCGCGCAGCTGAAAGGCAAAAACCAACCTCAAGACCCTTCCGAAGAGGAAGCAGGCCATGTGGAACTTCTCGATTTGATGCGCCATCTTCTGGCCTTCACATTTGCAACTACAATTGAGGACCTCCACGCGCTAACCAATATTTCCACCCCTGCTCCTTCTTCAGTCCTAATAACAGATGTCACCATTCCGTCGAAATTTTATGACGAAGCGGCTGTGCATATCCGAAATACCTTGGGTGAGACGAATCTTCATTTAGTCGGCAAAACTTGGTGGCAATGGAGAAGAGAGGGAAGTGCGGGTGTTCTTAAAACTGAGTGGATTGAGATGAGAGCTGATTTTTTGGAGAGAGGTGGTGAACGGGCAGGAGGTGGGGGGAAGAAGGTTATGTTTTATATCCATGGTGGGGGCTATCACTTAGGGGGCGTGGGTCATGGACCGCAATGCCAGAGACATGCAAGGAAGTGAGTTGCCTTATTACTTTCTCACCTTTTTTGAGATTCCATCTGGTGTGATGCTGATTTCATATTTTGTAGGCTGAAGGGCAGAGTATTCGCGCCGAGATACCGATTAGCACCTTCTTTTCCCTTTCCTTGTGCTTTGCAGGATTTACTAGCAGCCTACCTCTATCTGCTTACCATACAGTTTGTTCTCCCGGTTTTTGTTCCCCTTCCGTCGAAGATTGTCAGTAATAATTCGATTTTAGAGACCCAAGTACAATAGTATTCGCTGGTGATTCAGCAGGCGGTGGTTTATGCTTAGCTCTTCTGATGATTTTACGAGACCAAGGACTTGCTTTGCCTGCTGGAGCAAGTCTGATCTCACCATGGGTAGACTTAACGCACTCTTTTCCCAGTATCTTGATCCCCACTGATCAGGACTATGTACCTGCATTCGGCTTCCACGCCAAACCATCATTAGCATGGCCACCGCCCAATTCAGATGAGATGAAAACCCTGAAGTGGCCAAGACATAAAGGGGCTTTACCTGATTACGAGATGGAGATTGATGGAGAAACGGTGGTATTGAAAGAGCAGATTCAGATGTATGCAGAGAATAACCACGTTACCATTCCCTTGGTTTCACCGGTTTTGGCTGCTTCTTTGGGAGGGCTATGTGCGTGATCATTCCTTCTCAAGCTTCATTGTACTGACATCAACCCAAGGTCCTCTACAAGTGATTGTGGGAGGAAGTGAACTTCTACGAGACGAGCAGATATATCTCGCTCATAAGGCAGCGAACCCAGAAGAATACAGACCAAACGACAAAACCCTAGCAAGGAATGGAGATACAGTGAAGGACATTCTTAGATACCCCTCGACAAATGTTCAACTCCTCGTCTTTGACGGCGCGCCTCATGCTGCACCAACATTAGGACATACAAACGTCGCGAAATACCAGTATAGGGCTGTGGCTCAATTCTCAGCATGGGCGCTTGCTCAGGCTCAAAGAGCAGATATTGATCTCCAAGACGATTCATCGATTCATGCTCCTGAAGTCGAGGTAAGTCATGAAACATGACAAATGTAATTGCTTTTAGCTAACATATTTTGGGCAAAGGAACCAGGTCAGATTGGAAAAGTAGGAGATCGTCTGCCATCTTTCAAAGACCACATGACACGGCATCGTGTATCTCGTTCAGGACACCTCTTTCCCCTTCCTCCGGCGTCTGAATTACCCGCGTGTGTATTTCCAGTAGAGGAAATTGGCTGGCCAAAGGCAGAAGCAGTGAAAGAGTGGATCAAATACCGAGAGACAGTTACGAATGTCAAATTCGCATCGCAGAGGCAAAAGGGTAAGTCGTTGACACGAACCTTTGTTGTTGAGATCTCTGGTTTTGACATCTTCATAGTAATGAAGCAAAGAGTTCAGAATGCTCAAATTGGATATATTCAATTTCCAAACGGCGAAGTACCACCACCAACGGCACTAGCTGGTCGAAGAGTAATAGGACAAGAACTGAAAAAGGAAGGTAGGAAATCAGTGGTTGGGACGAAAATCATGTCCAGACTGTCGGGAAGATACGATGACGATGCTCCGCTTGGTGATGGACCTGAAGGAAGTGTGATTAAGAGGGATAGGAGGCGAACTGTTACATATCGTCCCCAAGAAGAGGGCATTACTACCAGCAGTGCGCAGGGCTTGAGCTCGAATCCTGTAAAATAAACATGGGATTGAAGAGGGAACGAAGAATATACCAAAGCATAACTTTATGTAAAAAAAGATATCAGAATGGTATTCGATATTTATATGGGGCCGTTATTCGTCGAAAGAGGAACAGAAATGCGCCACTAGGTAAGACTGATATCTGGAAAAAGACGGAAATTGGAGAAGACGATGAATGACAAGGGGGATTTGGACACCGGTTGGTGATATAAAAGTATAAAAAGTGGGTTCTACGACTTTTCCCCAAAACTCGATAATTATTTCCGACGTTTTTCGTCGATATATCATATACTCGTAACTCCAACATCAGAGTAAAAGTACTGGAATCGCTTGGACTAGGAGATCCAAGACCAACTCACACCCAACACGTTAAAGATAAAAGAAAAACTTTCATTTAACTAAAGTCCAAACGCAAAAGTGCACTATCTTTCGTAAGTTGTTGGATATGAGTATCAATTACAAGGTACCCAGAGGTTTAGATTCGGCCACATGCCCCAGTCAATCTTCTTCATCTGATTTGTTCGGCCTTGTCCGCGCAGAAAAGCGGGGTGACGACACAAGACATTTTTCTGCAGGTAAGCTTTCATTTGGATGAGCTTGTGCTGCGCCGTTGCCAAACCTTATCAGACCCCGAGGAAGCTGAGAGAGCTGAGAAGCTTTTAGGACTGGGGAAGCCTAGGCATCATTAGAATGGGGAACTGATTTTGCCTACGGAACACGAAACTATCGTTGTCTATTTGATACCGAGATACCAAGTTGAAAATCTTAAGAATCTTTCCATAATAAAAGGACTTTTCCGCTAGGTGGTGATCCTTCGATTCCTTGTACGTAAACGGTAATCTTTTTGACCGCCTTCTTTTTATTGGCTCACTGGAGAAAGAGCCTAAAGCCTCATAGATTCTTATTGGCTGTAAGTGACCTCGAGACCACCCACTGGCTGACTAAGTTTGACCAAAGCTGTGGTAGCTAGTAATTCCGTCAAAAAATGTAACCTTTACTCCGATCCTTGCACCACCACCCTCCCATGTTATCCTTTAACATGAACCAATGGAGCCCTTCTTGGACCTTGCCTTATCTATTCAGGCCTCGCTCCCATTTACTCAATTACGACCTCGGATGATTTTGCGCAAAGAATCTGGATTGTGATAATCTGCGTTTCGGCCGGCTTCAATAAAGAGACCTTCACCAGCTCGCTTTCGATTTGTTTATTTGCCCCGTTGTGTTATTGCTGCTGTGTACACTGTCGTGTACTTCAACTGGCCTCCCATTTGCGGCAGTTCATGATTGTACGACTCAAACAACAATCTCCCTTGCGACAAAAGGTACGAATACCAGAGCAACAACTCCCCTCGCGACACCCATTTCTACCTCGAGTATGTCCGATGCACCCCAAGTCGTCCCTAGCGAGGGGCCGCAAGTCGTTCACAACGACCAAGCACCGCAGGCTGTCCCAAGTGACCACCCCGAAGCGCTACACCGTAAACAGAGTGCCGGTCTAGTCGAAATACAAGGACCTAATGGTCAGGTCAAGAGAGTCAATCTGGAAGAACTGAGCGATGCCGATGCTCAATTGGCTGCTCAGTTCGGTTACAAACCTGTGTTCAAGCGAGAGTTTGGATACCTCTCAACCTTCTCCTTTGCCGTCAGCATTAGTGGTCTCTTTTCCACTATTATGACGACTTTTGTCTACCCTATATCTGCAGGAGGATCCGCTGCTTCAGTATGGTGTTGGTTGATTTCTGGTGCCGGATGTATGTGTATTGCTGTATGTATTTCATGATGCAACTTTACACTGAAAACTTTAATTACCACACCTAGCCCCCTTTTTAATAGCACTACTAATTTGGCGAACAAAAGTTGTCGGTAGCAGAGCTTGTTTCAGCATACCCCACGTCAGGAGGCTTGTAAGCGATCTTTCCTGCGATTTCTTCCAGTGCTGCCCGACGCGAGTAGTCACTAATCCCCCGCCTCAGATACTTCACGATTTCCAGGCTTGCCCCAAAAGAATGGGTTCCATCTCTTAGCTGGTACGTTCCAATTCCGAGAAACACAAAAAGCGGTGCATTTACAAAGTGTGTAGGGTTACCGGTTGGATAAATTTGCTTGGGCAGGTGGCAGGAGTAGCTTCATCCGAATATGGAGCTGCACAGATGCTCTTAGCAGCAGTATCGATGGGCTCTGATTTCGACTACGAAATCACAACGAATACTACAATTGGAGTGATGGCAGCTTTGACGGTTCTTACGGGGCTAGTCAATTCGATGTCAACATATTGGATGGAAAAGATGACAAAAGGATATGTAATCTTCCACGTTCTGGTTCTGGTCTCGTGCTCAATTGCTCTTTTGGCCAAGACTGAGAACAAGCATGATGCGAAATACGTTTTCACGAACGTGGAGTCAACCTCTGGATGGACACCAGTTGGATTCAGCTTCTTGTTTGGGTTCTTGTCTGTCTCATGGACCATGACGGATTATGGTATGCTAAATTCTCGGCTTTCATGAGTTTATAATGCTAATGTTATTCATAGACGCCACCGCTCACATTACCGAGGAGTTAGTATTTATATAAAAACCGGAGAATTGTGTAATCTGCTGACATTACCCCAGAATATCCCAGCCAGAAGTTAAAGCTCCCTGGGCCATTTCAATGGCAATGCTTTTTACCTATCTCGCTGGATTTCTCTTCAACATTGTACTGTGTTTTTGTATGGGTGACCCTAACGAAATTTTGGCTAGTCCCCTCGCCCAGCCAGTAGCACAACTCTACTACAACAGTCTTGGAAAATCTGGCGGTATCTTCTTTACCGTCTGCGGTTTCATCATTATTAAATTCGTATGCTTCACTGCCATGCAAGCTCTCGGTAGAACCGTTTTCGCATTTTCCAGAGATCGTCTATTACCGGCGTCTTCCGTCTGGACACAAATAAACACCTTTACTGGAACTCCTCTTTATGCCGTCTGGATATCAGTTTTCTTTTGTATTCTGATTAATTTGATTGGTCTTGGATCATATGCCGCCATTGCTGGTGTTTTCAATATTTGGTATGCGAATTTGATATTGAAGCATTCCAGACTTCGCTAACCATTTGACTAATCTTACAGCGCTATTGCTCTTGATTGGAGTTACATAATCCCAATTGTATGTAAACTAGCTTTCGGGAAATTCGAGCCTGGACCATGGCACATGGGTAAGTACAGCGTCTTCGTCAACGCGTGGTGTTGTATCTGGACTCTATTCGTTACTATCATCTTCCTCCTCCCCACAGTTCGTCCCGTGGCTGCTGATACCGTAAGTTCCTTACCCAGGCATCCCTGCATGTCATTATTTCTAAACAAAATCTCTAGATGAACTACGCATCCGTGTTCCTGGTTTTCATCCTCTTCTGCTCCGCAGTCTTCTGGTATATTAGCGGAAAGAAATACTACACTGGTCCAATCGTTGAGGCCGTTGGGAACGATTCCGAAGCTGAGAATTCGGGACATTCTCTGGTTGGGTCGACAAAGGTTGAGAAATCTGAGATGCCTGCGTAGAGTTGAGTTTGGATTGATACCCTTTGGTGATTTTCGGATAGCGTAGAACATCTATTCAAGTATATTTTTGCTATTTGCGAGAACCTACCTTTATCGTTGTCACGAGATGTGAGGTGGGGGATGATTGGAATAGGACTAAATGTCGCTAACCAGCGACATGGATCTCCACAGCCATGTTTCGAGGTACATCACGTGATATTCATCAGGAAAGTAAGATCTACGAGTAGGTTTGAATAATTTGCCCTCGTATAACAAAAGCAGTTATAGGAGCGATTTGGGATAAGTAAAGTTACTATACCTATCTCCTAGACCGGCCCGGGGAGTTTTCTAACAGTGGATTAGTACCCCGCTATTTCTCGCACCAAAATTCACGCTAAAAAAGTCGTGCACATCCTTGATTTTATGAAAAAAACCCCGGGCGGTCTGGGAGATGTCCAGAGAAAGTTTTTAACTAGTATTCTAACCCTAACTCTGACTAACAACTTAACTTTACTTAGGTTCTTCAAATAGAGAGGTTTTGCCGCCGAAAAACAGTAGTAAAAATAGTATTAAGTTTATACTAAAAAGTAGACGATATCCAAGTAATATCTAACTATTTTATTTAAAATACGTTACTACTATTTAAAGTTTATTAAGAGGCTTAAGTATTAATAGTACTATTCGAAGTTTATTTATAAAATAATAGTAAAAAACCTACTTTTTACTCCTTAATTAAGCCTAGGTCGAGTAATATAAGCTTTAGAATATATATCGGATCTACTAAAAACGTATTTACCTTTAAAGCTACTCCTACTTTCTTTTTAGTCTATTATACTCATATACCTAGGTAGTATTTATATATATATATATTATAGGTAAATAAGTAATAATTCCCTAGCTAAAAGTTATAAAAATCTACCTACTTTTTCTTATTTACTAATATAGCCCTTTCTACTAGAATCCTACTACTTACTACTACTATAGTTATACTACTCGAGAACGAAGAGAATAAAGCTATTCGAGAATAGATTAAAGAAAATACTAGTATTTTTATTAAAAGGAATACGTTAATTTATTTATATAAACTACCTATTATTTATAACCGAAAAGAGTTCGATTTAGATAAAATAGATAATATTAATATATAGGAATACTTACGCTTTTTCAAAGTTAAAATATAAGAACTTTTACTATACCTTACTCTCGAATAAATAGTATAGAGTACTAGAAATAATCTACCCCTCGAAATAGTATTTTATATAGTATTATATTAACTTATATAACTACTTTAATATAAGAATAAGATATAGTATTATTAGGTCTTTAATAATACTATATTCTACCTAATATACTATTTCTTTAAGTTCTTAAAGTAGAATCTATAGATTAATCTTATAAGAGTTCGAAGATATACTATAGCGATTTAAGAGAAGTATAGTATTAATAGAATCTAGGCTTTTATTAATAAAATAATTTATTTAATTTATTGATCTAGAACTATTTTATAAAATTCTTTCTATAGGAGGCTAGACAGGCTCGTAGGCTCGCCCTCGCCCTCTTATTACGTCTAATAGTTTCTTTATAAGTTTATTTAATTTATATATTATTTAATTATTAATTAATTTATTATTAAGTAATTAGGTTATAAGTGTAAACGTGTGGAGTGAACCACTGCTTACTGTAATGAATACTGAGTCAAACCGAACACTGCTATAAAGAGCGAACAACTAAGTAAGGAGGGAAGAGAGTTCCAGAGGAACAAGAGCTTATATACAGGATTCCTCGTAGCACGCACGTGACGCACGTGACTTGCTACACGTGATCTGACCCTAGTTCCTCCAACTCCGTGACAATAAGCACGCCTCGCTAACTACACTAGCTCGTACGAACTCGCCGGCTTTTACTTTAGCTTCTTAGTTAAGGTTTTATACTTTAATAATAATAAGTTATTTAATTAAAAGTTAAATACTAAGGAAAGATAAACTTATAAGGCGAATCACGTAGTAAGGCTCTAACCGATATACCCCTAGTACCCTACTAAAATCCACGGGCGTACTCGTCTAGCTTCTAGCCTATACTCTACTAGCTATAGATATCGTTAGAGTATAGCTAGAATACTAAAATATAGCTAAAATACTTAGATTATTTATATACGATTTATATATATTTTAAATACGATTCTAGCTCGATATAGGCGCGTAAGTAGTATTCGTAGTTTTAGTGTTCCTAGTTCGTACGCTAGCGCCTTAGTACTACCGAGCCGAGCGCGCTACCGCTTCTTATCCTATACTCTAACCTACTTATCTAGCTATATAGTATTAATAAGTAACTTAGATTATTAAAAGATATTAATATTATATATCTTTAGTATAAATTTAGCTAAATAAAACTATTATGTAAATACTTAATTAAATAAAGTTTTTTTATTTATATATATATATAAATCTTTTAAAGAAATAATTAAAAATATATTAATTTAGTCTTTTATAGTTATTTAAAACTAAATAATAAAGCTTATAAGTACAATTTTTATTTTTTATATTTTTTATATAATATCTTTTTTCACGAACTAGATTTTTTGTTCTAAACGATCTAGTTACTTCTGCTTTAGACTAAAGCGCTAATTTCCTTCCGAGGACATGTTCTCTCGAGCCCCTCCCCCGTCTCCTACCCCCTTTAATAGGGGGGGGAAAGGGGTAGGGAATCGCCCCCTCCCTCCCCTACCTAACATCTAGGCCTAATTTGTCTCTAGTACCTCAAAGGTACTAGAGAGGAGCAAGGTCGGACAACTATTCTATGGTAGGACTATAGAAGTAGTCGATAACTACCTAAGTCTAATTGTCGACCGCGCTCTAGCGGACATACTCCTATCTCTATTAGAACTCTGTAACCAAATAGCGACCCTCTGCCTCTTGTTCTACCACGTATATACGACCGGCACCCTACCTCTTACAAACCAGCCCCCCTAGCAACTTACTCCTCTCCGTATCCTAGCTAGAAATAACGCCCCTACCTAACTCTCCCCCCCTCTGTCTCCCTTAAAAAAATCTTCCTTCGCACGGACCGCTGAAGCCTTGGTAGCCTCGAAGCTAGTTACGAAGCTAGCCTCGAAGCTAGCCTCGTCATACGCCTCTGTACTTCAAAGTAAACAAAACAACACCTCGCTTATCCCTCCCTAGTCTACCCAGGTCTCTAAAGGACTAAAAAAGAGGGACGACCTCCGTATCTTCGTCCGCCTCGCCCCTAACGCCCCTGAGCGTAGACTATCTAGCTACGCTATTCTTTCGGCCCTCAGTAACCCTAGAATTAGATGTAAAGACCTTGTTCAAGGGGTACTCCCTATCGCTTCTGGATTCGCTATAACTACTACTAGTAATAGCGTATAATAGACTCTTCTGTCCTCAAAGAAGGCTGGTATTCAGACCCTATTCCGTGCCGCTTATATCGAGTAGTCTACAAATTAGGCTCTATTCCGAGCTTCCCTTATTCCTAGAAACATCGAGTTAGTAGAACTCGACGAGCGAGGCGGGATTATAACTACCCTCCGACCTACTACTTAAGAGGATATTATCCTAGTATTAAAGGAAGCTTTTAAAGTCGCGCTAGCTAGAGCGATCCTTACCGAGAACTCTCGACTAGACAAGAACCCCTATACTTCCTGGAACATCTTCTTTAAAGACTCCGACGCCGAGACTGTAAATGGCTTCCTAGGGGAGGTTAACCTCTTTGGTACCCGAGCCTACCTTCGTCCTATTCTAAAGAAGGTTAAGATTATCTAGTGTACTAGATACTAGGACTAGTATAATACTAGAGTCTATAGGAAGAAAGAACGATGCCGGGCCTGCGGTAGTAATAACTATTCCGAAGCAAACTACCCAAGGTGTATTATCTATACCTAGTGTAAGACTAAATGCCTTTACTGTTAAGGGCCTTACGTAGCAGACGATCCTAGGTGCTAACTACGCCCTAGGCCGATAGGCTACTACTCTACCGAGAATAGGAAGACTATTGTTCAAGGCTACAACGAAATACGCCTCCGAAGCGAGGAAGACTCCCCCTGTCAGCTCTCCGACACTAATATGGGCGACCCGGCGACCCCTATTAGCACTGCCCTGGCTCTCCTTTCTGTCTATAGCCAGGCTCCCCCCCTTAGTAGCTCTAGTCCTTCTACCCTCGGCCCCTCCACACCTACCCTTCTATAAGTAGGCATCGAGAAACGAATATTAGCCGTAGTCTATAGATCCTATAGATTAATACCTATAAGTGCGCGTCCTACTAGGAACTTATCCTATAGATGGCCTACGAGAACCAAGTCGATATTGTTCTTGTCTAAGAGCTGTATATCTACGCTTAGCTTGCCCGGTAGATTACAAGGAGACACCCGAACTACGACTGCCTCGCACCGATTTGGGATTAGAATCTAGGTCCCCTATAGGCCCTTACCTTTATTCGGAAGGGCGTTAGGGTTCTAGCGAATTAGCTTCTACCCTCTCACTCCCTCTCACGAGACCTTGTTTACCTTGAGATCCCGTCCCTTCAAGGACCCCCGCTTAGTATACTTAATGTTTACAACGCACCTATAGGGGCTAGAGGGGCTAGAGAGGCACTGTCCCTAGTTCTCTGCTCGGGGATAATACATACTAGGAACCTACTTATAGCTAGAGACCTTAACTTAAAAAGCGAGCTCTAGTAGCTGGACTATATTAGCCAAGAGAGCGCCCAGGCCTCCCTCCTTACTACGTGGGTTGAAGAGAAAGGTCTACAACTCTTAACTCTACTAGGCGCGTAGACCTACAACCTTAAGAATACCCTTGATCTAGCGTTCTGCTCTAGCGCCCTTCTATAAAGAGGAGCCTTTACAAACGTTGACCTAACTTTCGAGTACGGCTCCGACTACCTCCCTGTCCTAACTCGCCTACCCTAGATAGGGGGCCTAGCCGAGAAGGATCCCCTACTACGTCTTAGCACCCTAGACGAGGAGGCTTTTCTAGCTGCCCTAGAGACTCGCCTATACTTAGATTGGCTATTTGAACTCGTAGAGGCCCCGCTAGACGGAGAACTTAATAGCCTAGCTCTATATATCGTAAACGCGCTACAGGGCGCCTACCGTAGTAGCGCAAAGCGAGGCCTAGGGCATAGCTTTGGTTACCCTTGGTAGAGTATAGAGTGCCGATCCCTCTTATCCTAGATAAGTGGCTCGGCGGGAAGGAAAAGACTAGATAGTTACTATACTACGGAGAGAACTTCGGAGGGAAATACAGAGGGCGAAGAGAAGTTACTTCCGGGACCTAATTAATAAAGCGACCGAGACTAAGGACGTCTTTAAGATCTATAAATAGTACTAGAGTATAGGGGTATATAAGTCCCCTCTCCTAAAAGACTTATCTAGTCGCCTCGGTTATATAACAGAGGAGAAACAGAGGATTCTAGTTTAGGAACTCCTTATAAATAAGGCCGAAATAGGGGATATTCCCTCGACTATACTAATAGTACCGACCTATAGACTCCCCTGGGCCCCTCTAACCCCCCGCGAGGTGAAGGAGTCGATCCTCGGTAAGGCCTCGACCGCCCCTAGGGAGGACAAGCTTGTTACAGGGGTATTTAAGATTGCATAGCCCCGGATTAGGCACGTTGTCTTTACCCTATTCCGGGGTTGTATTAACTCTAGATACTACCCAAAATACTTCCGCTTAGCGATTATAGCTATTATTCCGAAGCCGAATAAGAAAGACAAGTCCTCGCCTAGGGCTTACCGCCCTATCTCCCTTCTCTTGGTTCTCGGCAAGGGGCTCGAGAGGCTCCTTGCTAAGAGAGTCTCCTAGATTAGTATTAAAGAGAGAGTACTCGGACTAAACCAGTTCGGGGCCCTCCCTCTTCGCGTAGCTACAGATCTTATAACGTACCTTACTTACGATATTTAGGAAGCGCTAAGCGAGAAACTAGAGGCCTTACTTCTTACGCTAGATATAAAGGGGGCTTTTAACGCTATTCTCCCGGGTCGTCTTATTAAGAGACTTAGGGAACAGGGCTAGCTAGACTACTTTATCTCCTGGGTTACCTCTTTTCTCTTTAAATGAATAGTCTGTATTAAGCTTAACGGGGAGGTCGGGGTAACTACGCCTTTAAAGTATAGGCTCCCTGGGATCGCCGATCTCTCTATGTGACGGTTATGGTCACGAGGGTTGAATGTCACATGCTCGCTCGGCGAGGCGCGCTAGTACTAGCGCGCACGACCTGTATTTAGTTCCTAGCTCTCTCGAGCTCTCCTTCTCTCCTCATCTATTGTCCTAAGAACAGAGTGTTGTTTGTTCCGACTGTCCAGAAGCACGTCTGTCACACTCTAATCCTGTTTATGCTCTATATTCAGCCCCTCTTTTCTTCTAACCTAGGAGACCTTCTAGTCCTTAGGCGGTTTAGATACGCCGACGACGTCGCCCTTCTTATAATAAGTGTAAGTAAGACCGAGAACGTTAGCTCCCTCTCTAAACAAGTAACTTGTCTACTCTAATAGGGTATAGACGAGGGAATTACCTTTAATAGTAATAAGTCCGAGTTAATTTACTTCTCCCGTAAAAGTAAACAGAAGGGTCGTAGTATCCGCTAACCCTTGCCTATTATAGTTAGTAATAAGACTATCTTCCCGACCTAAGAGCTCCGCTAGCTTAGTATCTACTTCGACCCGAGGCTTTCCTTCCTTAGCTACGTTAAGCGAATAGCGGGGAAAGCTACCGTAGTTACTTAAGCTCTAAAGAGTACGACAAACATAGTCCGCGGCTCTCCCCTATACCTCCTAAAACAGGCGGCTACCGCCTATGTTCTCTCTATTGTATACTTTAGTAGTAAGACCTAGTACCTAGGCCGGTCTAAGACTAGAGGGTCGAAGTCCTAGCAAGTTAATAACCGAATCGGTAAACACCTCGGCCTCCTTAGCCAGGTTGTAAATAAGTACGCGAGAGTTATTCTACCGGTCTATAGGACTACCCCCTCCTTAGTCCTCCTTCTCGAGGCAGGGCTACTCGCCCCGGAAATCGCTCTTATAGGACGTAGCGAGGCACTAGAGGCTAGAACTCGACGTCTTGACCTAGACCACCCCCTCCGGCGTTGTGCTAACTCGCCCTGCCTTAGCTCTAGGCTCTTCTATAGGAATAGGCGGGCCCTCCCACCCTCCGAGTCTATAGACCTAATCCAAGATCCCCTATAGACCTGGGGTTTCGACCGCGAAGCCTGTCTTAATACTATAGGCGGTCCGACCCCTATAGGGGACAAGGATAAATATAAGGAGCGCTTCTTAGAATTCCTAGCCACTATACTACACACCGACCTAGTTGTCTATACAGATGGCTCTAGGCTAGAAGACGGGAGTACCGGCGGTAGAGTCTGCCTTACTTAGGGCGGCTCTATCCTTAATACGAAGTCCTACCCCTTTAGGCAGACCCTAGAGATATATAACGCTAAGGCTAGAGCCGCTCTACTCGGCCTTGAGCTCGCTATAAGGTCCCCCTCCTAGACCCAGGCTCAGCGCTACTAGGTCTGCCTCGATAATCTAGAAGCTACGCTTTAACTCTCCTTCCGCTCGGTAGGGACCTCCCAGGAGGTCTTTAATAAAGTCTATTCCCTTACTCAGTAATATCCGGGCAAAGTAGCCTTTCGTTGGTGTCCGAGCTATAATAGGATATACGAGAACGAAGTCGTAGACAGGGCCGCCGGCGTCGCCGCTCGCGCTATACCGAATAGCCCTCCCCCCCTTTGTACAGCCTCGCTTAAGAGATAGGTTAAGGAGGAAAGCTCTAGGCTAGCTAACAATCTCTGGCGTTCTACCCTTCCCCCCCTTTATAAGTACCTAGGGGTTATAAGATAGGCTCTAAAACCTCGGTCCCTTAAGCTCCCACGCGAGGTCCTTAGGCGCCTAATAGCGGCTAGAACTAGCCACGGGGACTTTACTATTTACTACACCCGATTCTATTACCTCGATACTCTCTACGAAGCCGGAGACTGCTCCTATAGTAGGGAGAAGATATAATTCTACCCTCTATTCTACCGAATAGTTAAGCGAAAGATCCCTGAACTTATAGCGAAAGCTAAACGCGACCCTCGCCTTCTCTTTAGCCCCTTCTCGGAGAAGCTTTTTAGAGAGCTCTGCTATAAATCCAACTTCTACTCGGAGATTTGCCCTATACGGCCGGCCTCCGACTAGTCCTTTTACTACCTTCTTTTAGTCTTCCTATTATATTTACCTGTTTAGTTACTGGGGCTTGTCCAGAAGCGGGCCTGCTCCTTTCTCTGTCACCTGTAGAGTAGTCTTGTTTCTACACCCCCTGTCACCTAGGGCACCCCCCTAGCGTCCTTTGCCCTACTGTGGGATTTCTAGAACCTAGTTACGAGTCGGCTAGCTGTATTTGCCGGACGTTAAATAAAATAAAATTAAAATTAAAAAATTAATTAAAGTATTTATTAGAACTAATATATAAAGGATTTATTATAGAACTTAGAGTTATTATTATATAAAGACTTTATAAAGAAATAATTTCATGGAGAACTGCGTGCAGCTGGAACCCGCTCCGAACGCTTTCTCACCGATTAGGCTGAGTTTCAAAAGGATTTCAAATACAAACAGGATAGAAACATCAAGATAACATTGCTTGAGCTTGATTGTTGGATCTTTAGAGACTTGTTTGCAAATGAAAAAGACAGAATTCGGGAAATTCACAGTTATACCGGCCCAATGGAGGAGCATTCTTTTATGCGCCGAAACCCTGTTCTCTGTGGTTTAATGACTTTTAGATTCGCTTTAGCGATGAAGTGGGTATTCCCTGAGTTACCTTTTTATCTTTGATGCTATTGGGTTTTCCTTCCCAAGATATCATATCTTCTTAAACTATCCGATGGAATTGCTAACTAAAGGTATAGTGAATTGGGGATAAAGTACGCGAACATGTGGGGTGCAATAAGTAATTTTTCTATTTTGTCTTTGAAATTCATGAAAGGCATTTCCAAGGCGGCGCTTTATTTTTGCTGCCGCATACTTCTGACCCACCCCTCCCCCAAATGTTTATCATGAACAGATACAAACACTGTGTGCATGCGAGGATGGCCAAATCCTTGAGATATCAATGAACTATTCATAGACTAATATGACTCGCTTTAGCTGCAGCAGGACACCTTTATATCGCAATGCAACGCACCACCCCCAACTTACCTCGTTGGCATGATCTCGACACTCTTCTTCAAATCCACACGACTCCCTATTTCTTTTGGGACGATATCCCACCGTCAACTCCTTCAGGTTTTGCCTCATCCTATGAAAAAGCATCCAACATCTCAAAAAGTATCGCCGGTCGACAAGATAGAGAGTCATCCACGATCGTTTCCAGAACCAATATGATTAGCACGCCCGGCGGCTACCTTTCTGCCAACAAAAACGAGTTCGGCATAGAGATAGCATCGAAAGTCTCCGCACTCTATCACGAACGCTTTTGTTTTGAACAGCCGACCCCCGTTCGGAACCTGCCTCTCGTAGAACATATTCTCTCCCATACCGCATCCACAGAGATCAACCAAACTCTCACTGGTGTACAAAAAATTCTCAAGGACGCGAATGCATTTCCCAAAACTCCATTTACCACCACACCAAGTGCAAGAGAGGTATCCACAAAGGATCTGACAACCCAGTTCGAAAATCATCAAATGCTAACAGAAACACAACTGCTTTCCGCGTTGTGTACTCGGTTGCAGCAAGAAGCCTATACGTTGAATTTTGATTACTTCACGTTCTATATCAGGTGCATGAGATTCTTGAAGGTTGTGTACGAGGAGTTCAGGGTGGAGGTTATTGAGGAGGATGGGGAGTTGGTAGAGGGGAGGGGGGAGTTGAATATGGTCGTTCATAGAATTTTCACCTGGATGATGGACCAGGAGAAGGCGGAGAATGTGAGAGAGAGATTGAGGGGGGTGTTGGAGATGTTCGTCGAAAGGGAAGGACGTGCGGAGATTGATTCTCTGAAGGAGTATATGGATGGGTTGAATTTGGCTAATTAGATACTTTGAATGGTTTGTAACAATGTGTTGAAAATATTGTTTTGGTAGCTTAGAAAGGAGTGTGTTCGAAAGAGGAAACCGATTATCTAAATCCGTCTTTATTGAAATGCATGTTGTTTCGATGTCTGAAGGTTTCAGTCATCATTCTTGGAGTTTTATACGCATGAAACACCGTGTCTACGGAAAGCACAGGACGTGAAACGAAAAGTTTTGAGATTATCATTGGTGATATGCCAGGATGTGTGGCCCTATTTCATCGACACGAACAAAAAAGCATTCAGACAAACGCTATTTGTAAACCCTTCCATCTTTGTTCTATAGACAAGAAGCCATTAGGTGAGATCTCCAGTATATATTACATTTCAAACCAGAACAACATTATAACTTCTAAATATATACAAAATGCTTCCCAACTACAATAAGAACGGTCCTCTTCTCAAATTCTCTCCATTCCTACTTCAAAGCTCTAATTTTTACTGTAACCTCAATATTGGACAATGGATAATAAACTTCGCGTCATATCTTGGGCTGTTCAAGTTCCACCTTTCCCACCTGAACCTCATCCTATGTCACACAAAATTACCACAATTGAATTCAACTGTTCTTTCAATCCTATAATCGCATCTCTGGGCGAAAAATATCAGTTCTGTAAGGTTATAGATAGCTCTCATATTGGGACAAGAGAGATGTCTTGGGAGACCTCTGGGAGACTTTGGATTGAGTACGTGGATAATGGGTACGAGGGAGACCAGGAGTAATAAGGGAAAGTGCATGCACAACGAGTATAATATAACACGGACCACTCAATAACCGCTTCCTCTCTTTCATTCTTGAACTTCCATAAGTTTTGCCAAGTGGGTGATCCAAGGCTGCTCGTTCCGTAGCGTCGACACGCCAGAGTGCAAAAGGAGGTCTCGCTTAATTCGACAACAAACCATAGCCGAAAAAATAAAACATAAGACTGCGAGTACTCAAACCGGCAAAAGGTTCGGGATGGTGCTTTTTGACATAATAGTCCTTAGATCAGCACTAGCGCTGCACGAAATCCTTACATAATTTTGAAGGACTAGAGCAAAAGCCAACTACGTGGTAGTTTGGAATCAGTCAACATACGTCTCTGTCGTGATTTTGTGAAGGATATTGAAATTGATTGAATGTTTGCAACCCGCAGTCAATGACACGTCTCATTTTATCTCTTCCCAAAATGCATGTTCTTCTCGTGCCTCATATCATTCGCCCTTGTAAAAGCTCTTCCGCACTCTGGACAAGGGAAAGGCTTCTCCCCCATATGACTCCTGATATGACTAGTATGATGAAACTTTCTCGTAAACTTCTTCTGACAAATATGGCATCCCCATGGTGTCGCAGCGACGGGCTTCGCTTTTGTGTTGAATCTTATCGCTAGTTCTTCAATATTGGGATGGTAGGTTTTGACATGCTTCTCGAGTTGTTTGTTTGATGCGAATCCAAATTCGGTGATAGAGCAGTCTGGGAAGGTGCAGATGAAGGGCCGATCGTGGCGTTTAAGATGTCCATTTCGGGTTTTGGCATCCTTGAAGCCTTCATGGAAGTAGTAACAAGCTACTTTTGGACACTTGAAGCGGTTTTCGCCATAGAATTCGGTGAGTTGGTCAATTTCTCCGGCCGGTTGCGTCTTTGGAGGAAGAAGGCCTTCAAGTATTCTTCGGTTGCGCGCGAGGCTTTCGCTGAGGGAATTAATGCTGACCTTATTTCGCTCCACAGAATCTTTCTTGCTGTGGATATAGATATAATTACATAGGTTCAAAAGATCCTCATGCATGTCATATTTCTCGAACTGCCTGCATTTTTGAATTGCTTCTTCGAGCAAATCTCCTCTTGGAAGTACGTCTTCTTCGTAACGGTTGGAAAACTCTTCGATCCCCGTTGAAACGGTGTCCAAGGCTTCTCTAAATCCGTCACCTTGGCAAAAGCCTTCTGGGGGAGTTTGAACAATTGCTTGAACGTGATCCATCCATTTTGCAATGGCGTAATCTTGAAATGACAAAAGACCGCTGATGGCATCTCTCTTGACAGACTCGTCATCAGTTTCGAGATCGAAACAGTCGAATGTAAGGTATTGGAGGCAGATTCCTGTGAGATTGCACTCAACAAATGATGCATGAACATATTCTGATTTTGTGATGTATCTGCTAATGTGTGAGTAACGGTGTGATAATAACACATGTGAAAAGAAAATAGAAGGGAATCTTTTACGTTTTTGCTGTCGTGTGTATAAGTTCTACTTGATATCCGTTGACCTGAATCAAAGAGCCGCAATATTCCTGGATATCACTCCGCAATTTCTTTTCTCCGAAATACATTTCCTGGGTTTCCAGATTCATAGACATTGCCGCTTGAATCTCCCTCCACTTAAGTGACCTTTTGGAGCAGACCACCCAACCCAGAAGCTTTTTTGCAATCAACCATTGAGGAGGATACAGGTCTCGTTGCATGCGATCAAGGATTCTTTGGTAACTGCATAAAGGTAAGATAAAATGCCTGGTACGGCCTGGGTGGACACGTACGCTTCTTCAAGGCCCTCAGGGAAACGAGAGACTTGAATTTCATAAAAAAGATTTTCTTGTGTTTCCTGGGCATGGAGATTTTCGAGTACCAATTTCGCGAAAAGAAACATGCCTATTGATAGCGTAAGTGTGAATGAAAGCAGTTCAATGAAATTCAGTTACCTTTAGCTCTTATGCAAGTAGACTCTTTTATAAAATCTGACTGCTCTTCTAGGAGGTCATACTTCTGCCGTATTTTAAGACACCAACTACGCGCGAAAATCTCGATATCATTTTGGTTGTCAGAGGGGGTGAGTTTCAAGACGATCGAATCTCGAAGTGATTTTTCGATATCAGGATAAGATTGGCTAATAAAAGCCACCCGAACCTTCCCAGGTTCCCGCTCGTCTATTTTCTGTATGGCCTCTAGCCAGAATTCTAGCAAGAGCTTACGTTCTGCCTTGTTGCATTCGTCGATGCCATCAATGATAATGCATTGTTTCGGAACTTTCTCACAAAAGAGCATCAAAAGGCTTTTTGCCGTCTCTATGCTTTGTAATCGAAGCTCAGCGCCACTTGCAAGAGATTTGTCATAGCAATATGGAATCATCTCTGGACATTTGTCGAGTACTTGGCTGAGAAGGCCTCTGAAAATTGAGATGCATTCGTTCTTCTCTTCGTCGGTTTCTTTACAATAGAAGTAAGAAGTGGTGTAAGAACTATCTTCTAAGCAGCCGTCAATAATGACTGATGCTAAAATTGTTTTACCTAGAGATGGTTTAGCATCGATCAAATATTTAGAATCCTCGCGAAAAGAGAGGTTCTGACCTGCTCCTGGGATACCGTTGATCCAAAGAACGGACGATTCAGGCGTGTCAAGTTCCATCCAGTTATTGACTTTCTCGCTTTTCAGTATCCATGAACCATTTCCTGCTGAAGTGTTCCTAATACTACGGAATTCCTCATGTTCCTTCAATGCAGTGCTAGCAGCGGAAAACCAGCTCAAAACCTCGCTTTGTTTTCTCTTGAGTTCGGCTTGTTCTTGATATTCGAGCTTTCTGAGTAGCTCCTGGTGGTTCAGTTCGTGGACTTGAATATGACCCCGTATGTATTGGCTATCGGACTGGTATTGTTCCATATGAAGCAAGGTTGCTTGTTCTGCTAACAGGGCTTTGTGCTGTTGGAGGTTGTTGAGCACCGATTGGTATCGCGTCTTGTAGTCTTTCCATACTGATTTGAAAATTTGTTTCCATACGGTTTCTGAGGAAATCAGTGAAATCAGTGAAATTCTCGAAAACCTCCGAAAAAGCTCGTGTGAAGACTTACGTCTCCCTCGGAAGAATCTCATTGCTCTCTTGTGGAATTCGAGGATGTCGGAGTATATAAGAGATAGGATGCGCTTCATGTGATTGTTATTCTGGAAGCAGTGATTGTACTGCTCTAATAGGGGAATATGGCTGCCAATCTTTCCGTATGCATCTACAATTATCTCGAACGAGTCCGCCCAGGTGCTAGCGGTCTATGCCAAAGATATTAGTGACTTTTACGGAGCAACCTTTGAAGATGAAATGTTATATTCCAGTGGTGCCATTGGGAAGACTCCATAACGTACCTGTAGGATAAACTTCAATGGGCCCCAAATAAAACATACAAATTGAGAGGCGTTAAGAAAGACGTCAATCACTTTTCCGAACTGCTCCATTGCTTCGAGAAAGGGTTTGATACGAGCCATATTTTTCATGCTTTTAGTGTTCTCTTGGTCCTTTCTTTGCCCCCTCAAAGTCAGCCTTGCTAGATTCAGTCATAAGAAATAGGATTGAGACGGGCTGGGAAAGAAAAGTCCATCTCTCACGGGGAAAAAATCATTTCATTCGAGTATAACAACCTGAAAAGCAAGATATAAACCGAGAGGTACCTACTGTATTTCTAACGCTACCTTCTCAAATTCCTTCAATGTCGCAAATTGGAATTTATCTAATTCTTTCTTTGTCAGATGTTTTTTGAAATCGTCTAGAATCGACTCGAAAGCGTCTTTAATGGAAGACATGACGAAGAAAGTAGTAGCAGATATGCTATTTTGGGTGGATATGAAATGACTGAGATGAAGAGGGGAAATCAACCTAAGGGATTGATGCCTCAATTATGGAGCTGAAGACAATTTCGGTGTGCTCACGAAATGAGG
Organism: Hymenoscyphus occultus; assembly: GCA_900536445.1. Lineage (NCBI taxonomy): Eukaryota > Fungi > Ascomycota > Leotiomycetes > Helotiales > Helotiaceae > Hymenoscyphus > Hymenoscyphus occultus. The sequence goes on from UNPT01000334.1 coordinate 51,337, forward strand.
TATTCGGCGAGGCTCTTGGAAGTGCATCCAGCATGGATGCAAGTTTATTGCACAGCCTCCTGCATGAACTGTCGACACCCGTTTTTGCGAGCAGAAACGTCCAATGCAGTTGTACTGCATTGGGTCACCGAAACGGCTGGCCAAAAAGACGCCATGTTAGTTTAGGGGGCATTTACTGTGGTACTGTTGCGTATAGTATTTTCCGAAGCAGTCGACAAGAGAATAGGCGGTAAGCATATCATCAGTCTTCTACCTTGATAGACGAGTTTCTAGTAAGGAATCTATTTAGATCAACCGTGTTTTTGTCTTAGAACACTCCAAATGTTCCAATACTTTCTCTCATTGAAAATTATACCGGAAAATTAGAACGAGGTGGCACGCTATGAGCTGCCACTTTTCTTGTCTCAAGCACCGTACTATAAGGCATTCTCAAGACAAGGCTCGATGGAGCAACATTCCAAGAATTATGGCCGAAGGGCGTGATCGAACATATTATCGTCGATGTGGAACCCGTACCAAAAGTGAAGTAGAGATGTGGGGAGAGTCGAAGGTAAAATCTACAAGTAATCGAGACTGGTATGAATTCTTCTTGCCGCAGGGCAGGATTAATCCCCGATACAGTGAGAAGGGTCTCAATGGAAGAAAAGCAGTGCTTGCGGTGCAACTGGCTGACGGGGCTCAGCCACAACACCGATGTAACCAATACAGGCCTTCAACCTACACCCCTGCTCAGGCTGTCATGAACCCCGTCAGTGGGCAAGGCCTGGTCTTGATACAAATCAAAGGGAGTTCGCTCGCAAGAATGGGAACAGGAAAATCGTATGTATTGGTCTGGGAAAACTACGCAAACGATATGACTTCGCTAAAGCGCCCATTGAATCCAGAAAGTAGTGAAAATGGTTCATACGGTTATCAGACCCCTCGGAAAGATTTCGATCCAAGAGAATTTAACTTCAAGTATCCAGAGCCTCTTTTCCATGATGATACAAGCTGACGAAGAAAGTGATGCACCTGTATTGAACAACCTCTCTTGGCCAAACCTGTGGAACGAGGTTTTGAGCACCGATTTTGCCGGCGTTGAATTTCCCGCCCAAAATGGTGGATTGGAGATGAATAACTCTGCGATTTTTGACCCTGGGGATGGAATAGAGTCTTGGGCTACCCATAATCTACTTCCTTTATCTCATAATTTGACTCCGGAGCCTGACTTGACAAGTCAATATCTCTTTACAACCGGCCAAGCTCCTGCACCTCCACCAGAGCAAATATGCTACGGAATGGTAAGCCTTTCGCGCCTGGGAGTGAACCGTATCAGGACGGAATCAAGAATCTATTACTGTACTACTTACTAATAATATACAGATTCACAGAGCCGCCGTAAAAGTTCAAGGTGACATGTCGGATGTAGAGGCAAAGCTTAAAGCAGGCGATGGCTCTGTTGAGGAGGGCTTTAACAGCTTTAATCTCACTGGATCTGACGATCGACTTATCTTGGAATTTCCAGATGGCTCCACATTCGGCACCCTCAATACTCACACTACAAGTTCTTTGAAAGACTTACTAGATAAGCCTTCGGTCGAGTTCGATGCACTGGGTCCTACTACACAGATAAGAGAAGCAATTGAAAGGGCAATAAATGCCAAAGACGCCTTGGTACGGGTTCACATCAATATTTATGGACCAAAAGATACCGCTGAAGAAATCGGACACCATTTATCACAACATAAAACATACTTGCAACGACCTGATGTTCTCCGACGTGGGGTCATTTACAACAATCCACACTTTTTGAAGTATTCTGACATGCAGCTCCATGATCTTGAAAACAAATTAGAGGTTGGAAAACAGCGTACAACTGTGATCGATGAAAAAGGGCAGTTCCAAAAAACAATAAACGAGGTTTACGCCTCACTTACGCGAGGGAACCATCTTAATCAGGTACAGGGAGATGAACGTTTAGAAACACAACTTTTACCGTAGGTCCACAGTTTTTGTTGTCTTCTCCAAATGATGACTTCATCGAATACATAGCACCAAGTTATGTATTTCCATATGAGCAAAAACGCGGAACATTCCGCCGTCAAAATTGAACCTAGAGCTAAAACTTGAAAAGCCATCAACGAGAAGCTCTCGATTTTATGTCTCAACGGGAAGATGGACCCGTGTCTCCCGAGTATTGCTTGCGGAAATCTATGGGTGACGCTGATAAAGGCTGGTAAGAAACCTTCTGTAATCACGAACTATACATACGTACTAAGGAAGTTAGGTATCGCCATGATATCACGAAACTGAAGACTCGAATCAACCATCCTGAGACTGGTGGCGGGATTCTCGCTGATGAAATGGGAATGGGGAAGTCTTTGTCTATTTTGGCCTTAGTGACTCAAACCCTTGACGAAAGCCTACGTTGGGCACATAATTTGCCAGTTGATGACGGAGAAGCTCTACCCCAAACGACGAAACGATCAAGAGCAACATTGATTTTAGTTCCGTCAGCAAGTGTGTCCCACTAGACCCTTATAATTGCTCCGGTCCACTGACTGAACCAGTACTTATAAACGAATGGTTGAACGAAATAAAAAAGTACTGTTTCAACCTCAAAGCTCGAGGAAACTTCTCAACTAACGTTGCAATATAGGCACCTTAAAGTCAAGTTAAATGTTTTGAAATACCACGGGAGAGACCGCAAAAGTCTTCTCTCAAAGATGGACGAGGCTGATATTGTACTGACAACGTATCATACTATTGTATGGGAGACTGAGAAAAGGTCAAGTTCTGGGAAAAATAGAAAACCAAATCCAATGTAGAGTATCGAATGGTTCAGGATTGTCCTCGACGAAGCGCATATCATAAGAAGGCAACAAACAACATTTAACTCATCCGTTTCCAAATTGAAGTCACGTTCACGCTGGTGTCTCACTGGGACACCAATCCAAAACAAGCTGGATGATATTGGGGCTCTTTTCGCATTTCTCAAAGTAAGACCCTTCGACAATATCACCACCTTTCGGCGGTATGTTAGTAGTCCTTTCAATGACTGCGAAAGCAACGAACGCCGTCCTCTCGCAATCCGACATCTCACGCTTCTCATGGACTCAATGTGTCTACGAAGATCAAGAAATCTATTGCATCTGCCAGAACCACAAAACAGAATCCATGTAGTACAGTTCTCAGATGAGGAACGGGATCAATACGAGTACACGAAAAAAATAATGAAGCGCGCCCTTCAACAGCGAGTCAACGAAGAAAACCAAAACGGAGTTTTCGGGATGTTTCAAATTCAGTTGCAGCTTCGGATTCTTTGCAATCATGGCACTTATCAACATTCATTTTCATGGACTAATAAGAGAAATATGATGGATGAACGAGAAGATGCGTTATGTTCAATGGGCAACAGTGGCGAGGTCAAATGCTCTGTTTGTAAACAGTGTATGCCTATCATGACGAAGAGTTCCTTTCAAACTTACCCAGGAATCTGTGCTCATGTACTATGTTTTGAATGCGCAGAGGACAATAACCAACTCATGGGAGCTCAAGGCTTCGAGCTATCTGGCTGCCCTATTTGTGCTATAAGTGGTGCACCCAATAACGGCTGCGGACCCAATGCGAACACCAATACTCGGAGGGAGAACTATTTGCGTAATATTGGGGTCTCCTCAAAGATTAACGCGCTAATTCGAGATATTCAAGTGGGTTTGTGGGAAACCAAAAGGTAAGTTGCATCAATGGCTTGTAGAATTCTGGGCTGACTTTATGGTTTCAACACAGCATCGTCTTCTCCTGCTGGACGAACACATTGGACCTCATCGAGAAACACCTCCATGAATGCAACATTACCTTTCAAAGAATCGATGGAGACGTCAACTTTAGTCGCCGACAGAGGATCCTTGATGAGTTTTCGTCTTCTGACTCCAAAACACCTGTTTTAATCATGACTACGGGAACTGGTGCTTTTGGGTACTGCCCCTCGTGTGAAGTCATGCTGAAGAAAGACACTGACATGTTGAATAGTCTCAATCTCCCGTCAGCGAATCGTGTCTTCATAATTGAGCCCCAATGGAATCCGAGCGTAGAAAACCAAGCAATATCAAGAGCGATACGATTAAACCAGAAAAATTCGGTTGTCGTGATACGGTATATAGTTGATCGAACAGTTGAGCAGGTACTTCTTCCCAATGAAGCTATATAATTCTCTCGGATACTAACGATATCACAGGAAATAAGATCACAGCAAGAGACGAAGATAGAGATTGCGGATATCGGCGTCAATGCTACAGTTCAAATGGATACTGAGATGCTGTATCCAGGTTATGGTATTTCTTGTATTTGAAGGATTGAATCAATCCATGCCGCTCGAAGAGGAAATTCTTCTAAAACAGTCTTCGATCAACTAACAGGGGCTATCCTGTATTCTTCTGGATGTCATGAAGGCAGATCAGTCAAATAATGTACCATTTCAAAGTTTCCCACGTAAAGTAACATGCTGTTATGTGATGGTCACGGGTGGCGCTCTACTTCCTTTATAGTAGAGCTCTTTTAGGCATTTAACCGAAGGACATACGGCCTAGTACAGTCACATTCGATTTAAGCTTCAAAAGTTTACAAAAGTCTGTGCTTAGAACCACCCCTTTTTACCACCTTACAGAACTGATTATTTGAATTAACAACGCTATATAGCCCTAAGAACATCTGCTAACAACTTATCTCGTCTATATACTACTACCTAGCCCTAAGAACATCTACTAACCAACTGCCCTGCTCTCCTTGCCCTACTCTCCTACGTAATATAGCGCTACGTATCACCCCTTAAGAACGAAACGAAATTATCGCGGCTTTCCTAGATAGCGACGACCTAGACCTTTAGGAAATCGTAGATAGGTTTTTACGAAGTAAGGAGCGTATTCGCCTTATATTTAATACGTACCTTACAAGCCGTAGAATTATACGTTAAGAGTTCCTGAAGGAACAGGAACTCTATAGGCTACAACAAGAGTACCAAAGGCAAAAGAAGGTACAAGAGAAGGTATAGGAGGAGGAGGTAGAAGAGAAGTAGTAATATAAGGAGGTAGAGGAGTAGAGAGCTAGGAAGGAGGAACGTAAGACGGTAAAAGAAACGGCTTAAGTAAAGGAGAGAGAGTAGCGGGAGTAGCAGATTTAACGGGTTAAGGAGAGAAGAGTAACAAGGAAGAAGGACAGAAGACTTGAAAGAGAGTACGAAGTACATATATACGAGGACTTAACCTATAATATATACGATAGAGACGGTATACCTGATTATAGGGGGGCAATCGAATTTACAGACGATTCCGAGGTAGAATCCTAAGTATAGACTTTTATAAACTTTTCTAAACGTTTTTAAACTTTTGAAGCTTAAATCGAATGTGACTGTACTAGATAGAGCAATGAAGTCGCTAATAGAAAATTCGAACGACATTATAGTCCGCAGTCAGTGGCATATCGTATCTCTGACCCAGCGAAGTTACCCCCCAATTCAGAGTAAGCAGTCGGGAATGGCTCTAGGTTTTGTTCATTCTGAATTTGCTTCCATGTGCTCGCAGATTGCAGTAAAAGGGAAGAGAAGAATATCTACAGCGTACATGACTGTATTCGAGAGACTCGGTGCGTCGGTGTGACTATGTGCGGCTGTCTCCGTCACCTCTGTCAACCTTGTGAGAACACTAACCTGTGTGGGATGTTTGGGGGCGGAAAATAGGAATATCAATCCACTAAGAATCAACCAACAGCAAGATTTATGACGAGAGTCCCTTGCCTGTAAAGAAAATTCCTTGGACTATTTGTATCGTGGACTCACAAGGGCTGACCAACACTCTGGTGTCTTGTTGAGAAATGACAAGTCTTGCTAATAACCATTACGGGGATCTGAAAATATCATTTGTGTTTGGAATTTTGTCGCATAGCAACTGTTCTTAGATTTGAAGAAACAGTCGATATTTTCCGAGCATAGAGCATTGCATTCGAAACAGTTCTCAGGACAGGTAAGTTATCCAGAAGCATTCCTTGGTCACGTGTCGTGCGGATTTCTGCGTCTCTCCTGCTCTATGTTCACCGCGAGCAAGGTTGCTGGAGCAAATGTGTCGAATTTCCATCATTGGGATATCCTTCAAGATTTCCTTCGTTGCGTCTGGAAGACCTCTTTTCCCCCGAGTCATTAGCGACGAACTTTTTGAGAGCGGATGCACATTGCACAGCACTGGGCTATATTGATTGCAACACACAAAGCACCTTCTCAAATCCGCGATCGGTGGAGACCCTGATCTAAGCAGTTATATAAGGGTTGTCGTTTTGCAAGATACTGCAAGTATTATCTAACAAATGAGGAAAGAAAACATGACAGACACTAGTTCTCGGCTAAATCGACGCATCAAAATAGTGGACGATATCTCCTTGATTTCAATGCGTTGAAACGGCCAAATCCGTTCCCAATAGCAGAGTGTTGTTCCTAATCATGCCTATATGCTTTCTAAACCATCACCAACATCCCACCTTACACTGCTCTGGATGCGATTCCTGGAAGCGTGGTTGAAACAGAACTAGAAAACTTCCCAAAGCCCCCTACCGGAGTAGCTCGGCTGTATAATAACTCCAACTTCTAAGGAAGCGAGATAGTGATAGTAACTTTATTTGAGACCGAGTAGTGAGTATTCATTGTCGGTTTAATTTGTCTTCTTATTATTGCATTTTTGACCTGGCCGGGATAAGCCGCGACTAATCTGTCTGAGGAGCCCTAGATTTTTATCGCCATCTTCCAAGGGGACCTTTTTTGTGCTGATTATCCCAAGTACGCAACTCGGTCGATGCAATCTATCTTCTTACAATATATCTCTTTTCATCCACAACTGTCTCACCTACAGCTGCTGCTGGCCGCACCTCCAGATTTTAGACTGAACGTGCCCAAAATCCCCTGCTCGCTTATTCACTCTCCACCTCACTCCATACTTCATTTGGACAAAGTACAGAAAGGCTGATATGAATGCTGAACCTCCGAAAATAGTATATGCCCATCCATATCCAATCAGCGAAAGTATTGCCAGAAAGGTTGGCGCGAATATACTCCGCAACCTGGCTTCTTCGATGGGGAATCGGGACATGTCATCCCCGCCCACTTTGTCGATAGGTAGACCGTATTTCCTGGCTACGATTCAGTAGTCTCGGTCGATCAACTTTCTTGACACAAGGGTTGATATGAGACAGCTAGCAACGTAGGGAAGGTAGATCAATCCAGCTTCGAGCTCGTTCAGATGATGAATTCCAATCAAGGTGGTTGAGAGAGATACAACTGACGCGCAGAAATCATGTATAGAATTCCACCAGCAGCAATGCTGACAGCAGTATCCAAACGTGAAAGAACTACTAGTGCCTTGAGTGGATTCGGAACCCCTTTTTTCTTATAGATGATTGTGGAGGTGTCTGGCGATTCTTTCATCCACGGACGCATGACCTTCGGAATCAACAGCCTCGACCAATTTGGGGGTGGGATTGAAGCATTGCCAACAACAGATCGAGCTGTTTCTGGAAGTATGAGGACTATCGACAATAGCACAATTGCTGACAGGATTGATAGAAGCCAGAAAATCCAGCGCCAGCGTGCCCGGTATGCGAGGATACCTCCCAGGAGAGGTCCGAAGCTAGGAGCTGTCGTGATACTTCCTTGTTTAGTGTTGAAATTCTTAGAGAAAGTGAACTAACTCACCCGAAGGATAAAGCTGCTACAAAAGTCCCTCGCTCAGCCGGAGTCGCAATGTCTGCAATGACACCATATGCGATAGAAAATGTGCCTAGATCTTAGATACTGCCCCTCACCAGCATCACAAATAGCTCACCTGAGATCCCAGCGCTCTGTAGCATTTTCAACAGCAGAAGGGCACCGAATGAACTCTGGAGCGCAATTCCTACGTTTGCACAAAAGTAAGACAAAAAGGTGACCAGGTAGACTGGCCGTCTCCCAAATATGTCGGCAGCATCTCCAGCGATAAATGGAGCTACGGTAGACACGGCGAGGTATGAGGTGACAGTAAAGTTGACGCGAGCAATGGAGGTGTGGAGATCCTCTGCCAGTATCGACAACACCGGATGATAGATGAAGCTGCTCAAAGTTGAGAGCCAGCCCGCAGCAGCGACCAGAACGACTATATAGCAACGCTGGCTTTTGGAGAGAAATGTGTGTCGAGGTGAGGCAGATGCCGATGCTAGAGCAGACCGAGGATTTGATATTAGTGCTACCGTTATTCGTTTTAGTTGAGGACTTAATTCGGCATTTGGCCTCTTGTTTCTGTATCTGGTTGTCGTGGAATACCGGTACATGCTTACCGGAGTTACGGAGTAAGACTAGTAAGAAAAATAATAGACATCGCTTAATCGGCGCAACATGTAATGTTGGCATATTCTGGCATTCACACCTAGGTTAAATTAGGTGGTGTCTCATGATATATGATAGCCCTAGAAATCTATGGATAGCCTCTTTTCTCTCTAGTAGTTATAACTATAATACTAAGCTTTATCTAAGTTTTCTATTACATTTGGTAGATTATAAGCCTAGGTGAGTTGAGTAATAACCTTAGGTTTTATTTATTATTTGTTACTTGAATTGAATTGAATTTATTTAACGTCCGGCGAATACAGCAAGCCTTCGTGTAGCTAGGTTCTAAACATCCCTTAGTAGGGCAAAGGACGCTAGGGGGGTACCCTAGAGGTCAAGGGGGGTAGAATGGGAGACTATTCTACAAATATCAGGCTAAAGAGAGAGCCCGCTTCTGGACTAACTCTTATACATAAACAGGAAGTAT
>UNPT01000774.1:0-11052 GCA_900536445.1 Hymenoscyphus occultus
GTGATTGTAGAACAATTGTTAGTGTAAAGCAGCGTCCAAAACATTAAATAATTATTGGTTGATGTACTAGAACCTTCCACCGTGCACAGATGCCCCACATCAAATAATTGTGCCCTGTACCAAAGTAACAAGGCACGACGGGAAAGGACTAACTAGGTAGTTGCCGTGAGTTTGAGTTTAAATTGTCCATTTCAACGGAAAGGCAAAGAGCCCCAACGAGGCCAAAATATGAGTAATAGAATGGAGAATTTTCTTTTTTTTCTCTTTTCTTTTCTGCAATACAGGTACAGTTTTCCCTCGACGCCGGGATTCGGCTTGCATAGCATCGCACGAGGCACAGGCACAGGTTGACCACGTTCACATTCTCCAAAAGGGTCCATCTCCAGCGGGGACAAAGAGAAAAGGAAGTTGATGGCTTGTTCTTTTCATTTCCCAACCACCTGGACCTGCGCCGGAGTTGTAACGGAGAAGCCAGATCAAACTCGTGATCACAACATGAGGCGGGCGCAGAAATCCGCTTGGCAATTTCCAATCAACAAACAGCCAGATGAATGGAGATGAGATGGGAGCACCACCGCGAGGAAGGGAATTGGATTCTTATTACGGCATCTCGCGGCGCCATTGGCTATGCATTACCTCATCAACAAACAAGCCTCGCATCTGCATCTGGGGTGCTGGGTCAGCACAAACCTCCCTCCAACGGATACGAGAGTGGATACAGATTCCCAAGAGAGATGGGGCAGCCAAAAGCAGACGCCACAGACCACTGGAGAAAACGTGCATCGTGACATCGTGACGCTTTTCCACAGGGGCAACAGACCGAACAACACCACCAACGTTTCCCAAGGGAAATGACAGCCGAGATCGCATGAAACGAGTCTAGCGACATTATGACATACCAGCTTAGCGCCGGCTCCCCGGATTTTTTAGATCGTCGTCTACGTCCCGTGAGGGTGCACCAGCCAAAAGACAAAAGCTAAACTTTAATAAAGCTTTCGAGTCTCCAATTACTGTACGGACGGGAGTCCTTCATCAAAAAATCAAAGCCAGACAACACGAATGACTCACGAAGTCGCACTCTCCACAGCAGTCCCAGTCTTTGCAAGCCAGCTCTCTATGCTGCTCTCCTTTCTCTTTGCTTGCTACTACGAAAGAGCGGTCTGGGCAAAGTTGCCCGGCTACAGTAGTGCTGAGAAGTGCTCTTATATAGAAGAGGGAGGATGACGAGAGTATTTGAGACGGGCGAGCACTAGGTGGTATGCCTGGAAAATAAGACGGGCGAGAAAAGAAGAAAAAGAAAAGAAAAGAAAAATGAAGCGAATATAACATCTCACTTTCAGGTTTTTCTCTCTATAAACTTACTCTACGAGTATACGCCCAAGTGTGCGTATCTCCATATTCCTTTCTTCCTCTTGTACGTACGGTATGCACCCAAGTGTGCGTCCACATCTCCATCTCCATCCCATCTCTCCCGCCCAACACAAGTCCACATCAAGTAAACCCATCAACCCATCAATTCATCACACAATCAAGCAATCCCCAAAGCCCTTCTCTGCCATGCATTCCCAATAATTCTCCACATCCAAAATTAGAGGGGGTAACTTGGACATTCCAAGTCGGGATTCCTTTATTTCTGCATGGAATGGAGAATAAATAATCAGTCAGAGTAATTGGAAGGTGTCACATGGCTACCTCAAGTGACTACAATACCACCAAATCGGTACAGTACAGCTATACGGCTGATACGGGCACTCAAGTACCGTATCATAGAACGGGACAGGCCATGCCAGTACATTACAAACCCATCCAATTTCCAAATTTCAAAGCACCTGACCTAAACAATCCCGAGTCCCCGTTCCCGTCGAAGACTCGAAGAATCTTTCTGTACCTCTCCTACCACCACCAAATCCCCGGAATTCTTCAATGACAACTTGAGCGGTTACTGGGGACGAGTTTCCCTTCTCGTCGTTATTTCACTGACTTACCCACATACACTCCACTCCACTCTCCACTACCAAGGCCAGGGCAATTAACAATGTTTGAAATTAAAGTATTTGCATCTAGGTCCAACAACATAACATCCATCCCTATAAACAACAACTACCAACAACAAAACACACAAACTCTATATTTTGATCATCGCAAGGACGCCGATTCCCAGCCTACCTACCCTTAGCCTTAGGCCGTCACTCGCTTCGTTCCAGCGAGGTGAAGAATCCCGGAAATGAAGATCCCAAATAACACGTACTCCCTGTGTGGAGAATAATTCTGAAGAAGAAGGAAAAAACACCGGAAAACCACCTCTTTCTCCTTATATCCAGGACCTAGTTTTTTATCACTCAAGATAACCCAACCCACCATACCAATCACTTGATCCTTTTATACTAACGGCCTATTTGACTCCCCCCAAATGAATGATAGGACACCTGACGCCAACAACCCATATAGGTATACCGTTACTTCCAAAATACACTACGGATGGTCAATTCTATGTTCGTTATCGGCTGTTAAAACGTTTTGGTTTCATTTTCTCCTTGCATTCATTGCAATACCATTTCGCTATTATCAAAATTAGCAATGGTCATGGAAAGTTCCTGAAGCAAGCTTACCATTACCTTTGGGTGCAACCTTTAACCCAGCACACTCGAGATGGAACCACTCTTTGGCGCATGCATTCGCGTCGCATGCTACCATTTCACCATAACTCACTCCATTACAATAACAATAAGTAGGCTCATCCGCCCCAATTTCCTCTTCTTCTTCCTCTTCATCTCGTACAACACCGGAGGCATCGTCCATTTCCATATTTTGTTGCGCAATAAGTTGCGCTGCTGCACCGGCTCCTTTCTTATGGCTTCTCTTATTTGATGTAGCGTCTAGAGCAGTACGGGAAGACCGTGATCGTGGAGGGTCAGGGAATGATGGCATTGCTGGAGTCGACGGCTTGCTGGCTCGACCACTTTTTGTCGTAACCACTGTTGCTATCAGTAAAGACTGAACAGCTCCTCCATTCACTTCCGGTTCCTCCCGCTTAGGTACACTATCTCTACGAGTACCGGGAATGATCCTCTCTGGCTCCACAGTTCCATTCTTTTCAACCTCTTCAACCACAGGTTCTGGTTTGGAATGAACTTCTTTGGTGACAGGTTTTACCTCAGGTATAATTCGGCCGTTGGTAGTCGACGTAACGGCAACCTCTGGAACAATCGTCGAGTTTCCGTTTGGCTTGTTTGATGGCACCGACTCCTGCCTTGTTCGAGCAGTTTCCGCCAAAGAGTGTATAGAATTCTGTCTTGCTCGCGATGTTGCCGGCCGGGCACCGTTGGTAGGCGGTGGAGTTGCTCTTCCTGTAATTTTCGGGTCTGGGAAGGCACTCCGGACGGGAGAGGACGCGAGGGACGGTGACATTGCTGTTGTTACCGTATTGTTTCTAAGATCTATTAGGGAGATGATCCAGAGCCGAATTTCCCAAACTTACCTTTTTCTGGGCTGCCCATTTGCCGCAGCCATTCCTCTCGGCTTCTTTTTTGGGCCATCTGGTCCTGGAGTTTCTCTTGGGCTAGCAACCTTGCCCTTGGTCGTTGTACCATTTGTGCCTAAAACTCCACTCAAGGCTCTCTCCATCACCACACCCCCAGCAGGGCCCTTCTCAACTTTCCGGCGTTTTGGTGCATGTCCATTTGTTGTTGTCCCATTTGTGATACCTAGCCCAACAGTTGATGGCGTCTCTGCTGCTTTTCGAACCTTGCTATTCCCGTTAACCTTTTTCTCTTTGGGTCTACTCTCGTGGTGATCATCAAAGTCAGATTCGGCTTGGGGCTTGTTGTGATTCTTCTTCTTGTCTAGCAGGGCCTGTTTCCTTGCCTCACTTCTCTGAGCCGCTTCATCTGCTAGCGCTTGGGCTGCCGCAGACAAGGTATTGACCGGCGCAACATCTCGTCGTGATGAATTGGCCGCGGAAGATCTCCCTAATCGATTCTCTGGATACGCCCAATGTGTAGTACTACCATTTCGCGCCTCCTCACTGATTTCGAGCTCGATGTAAGGGAAGCAATCGTCGATTCGAGCAAGTTGCTTGTTCAGCGCTTCTGTTGCCGAAGATAGAACGTGGTTTTTCTCTTCGAGGGAAACCAGCATGTTTTGCATCGTATATGCACAGTGCTGGAAGATTTGTCGACGGGGGATGTTGGCGGGCTCGTACGCCATCGTCGCAAAGTTCGACACATCAGCATCCGGGACCGATGCCACGGATGCAGGATGGCCATTGACTATCGAGCCATTGGTGCTACCCTGGGCACTCATAGTTGTTGATGCTGGTCCATGGTGCTGTGTGTCGACCTGAGGTCTCCTTTCTGGCAGAGGAGTGTTCAGCGCAGCGTTAACCAGCGTTCCCAGGTCCTCTTCGGGTCCAAAAATCTTCGCATCGACTTCCTTGAGCAGTGTGAAGTGTCGCATAAGCTCCTTGGGAAGGGCGGTTATGGCATCGGCAAAATGTGTTATCGCTGGGAAGATTTCGATTTCCTTTTCCTCCAATCCACCGTTGAGGGACCCTCGCGGCCCAAAAGCTCTCGAAGATGGGATTGAGGATCGTGGAGGATTGACTCGTGTCTGCCGCACGGGTTGCGCCCGGCGGCTCGAGGAGAGGTCGGAGGGAACGGCTTTTGCTGTCTTCATGGTGTCGAGCTGTGGTGGTGATGTGAAGCTGTGGCAGGCGTTGAGGGGGGGGTTTGGGGCAGAACGCGCACGACAGAAATGTGTTGCAGAGATGGATCGGTCAGGGTAGAAGAACTAGCCTCTGAGGTCCATTGAGCGTCGTCGTGAGGGGGCCTAAACTGGTCATAGAAATGTTGTGGGAAGCTTAGGTAGAGGGCAGTGAAAGATGATGGCTGAACCCAGAATGGGAGTATAGATTTCCGTCATGGGGACAAGTGACGGGGGTTCGGTTTGACGCCAAAGTGCCCGAGCCGCTGGAGTGGCTTATCGGCGCCATCACGTGATCATTGTAAATATTTACTCTCTTTGCTGCAGCTGTTTGACTTTTTGATAGGAGTATTGTAGAGATCTGTATGTGATTTGGCTAGGCTTGCGTGAATCATTTTTTTGTGTGTGTTTGATGCCATTCACTTTGACAACTGATTATGAGTGAAGTCTACAGTACTCGTATCTCATAGGCAGAGGGACCGGAGCTAGGTCGAAAATCAAACGCCGAGGTCCCCAGAAACTCCCTCCAGTTCTATCTACTCGTAGGTCATACAAACTTGCTCGCTACACAGGAAATTCTAACCACTTTCTGTCACCAAATTTAACGTGAAGGTAGCTTCAACTGATCGGCTACCGCAGCTTTACTTTATCCGTGCCCGTCGTCGGCACCTTTTCCTCGATATATTTCTGTTTCCACTGCCACTCCAGAAGCACTGGCAAAAACTGCCAAAGATCAAAGTCTGGCCATAAGCAATCTAAAAAGACAAGCTCTGTTCCTTCGTGACACTGCCAAAGCATAAAATCACTTAGCCTCTTCACGCCGCTGGTCCTGATCAGTAAATCTAGAGGGGGATCCCCAGCGGTGAGGAGACGATCCTCAATCGTTTCCGATGTAATCGTTTCTGGGTCGGGATACATCGATCCTTCTCGTCCACCATTGGGGGAGTCTAAGTTCAGAGTGGTAGTGGATGATACCGATCCATCAATATCGGAAGTATTTGAAGGCGTGGGAGAAGTTGCACGAAGTGGAGAGGTGCTGAGATCCCTTGATTCAATCTTTTGTGAGATGGTGGTTTGAGAAAATGGCGGTGGTTGAGTAGACATAGGTTTGGAATAGTCTTCCACCGTGGTCTTGATAGCGGTTGTGATTTCCTCCCGGGAGGTATAGGGAAAGCAAATATTCAAAAAACAACTGTAGCTCGGTTAGAAATCGACATGTTATGCAGGCTTTGAGCAACTGACTCTCCATTGTTTTTTGTCAACTCCACAGCCCGATCAACGGCCTTCAACACATCTGGCTTGACCAAATCTCTCTGCCCCAAGACACGTATACAAGCACCATATCTCTCAAGCAGTTGGCCATGTTGTGACAGCTGGTTGAGTTTGATCTTTGCCATTTCCATCAGAGCGTCCACCTCATATTTTGATCGTTTGAAGTTCTCAATACTAAAGGCGTAGACAGTGACTACCTTGACGCCGGATTTGTAACATACTTCCAAGATCTAAGTTGGACCGATTAGCATCAAGCAATTCGCAAGAGAGGGGGGCAGTGCGCACCCTTGCCAGAGCTTCGAATCCCAAGTTGTGTCCTTCTACTGTTTCTATCTGGTGACTTCTGGCAAATCTTCTATTCCCATCCATCACAAATGCAATATGTTTTGGTATGCGCCCTTGCCGTAGAGCACCAATAAGAATCTGTCGCAACCTCTGCAAACCCCATTCGACCGGTGGCGATTCCAACATCCATTTCCGCAGTTGTGAGAGGTGCATCGACGACATTATGGTTGGCAGTGTTGTTCGCGGCTGGTACTAAGATTAAGTGGTTGTGGTTGTGATCACGAGGGAGGCATGAGTTGGTGTCGACGAACTGCTGCGTGAAAATATTTCGAATGAGTGTATCAAGGAGTGTAGGAAGGAAAGAAGAGAAAGTTGCGTTGGTATTCACTTCGCGACAACTGGGCTGAGCTCGCGATGTACGAGTACAGTGACAGGTCCCTTGTTACGCAAGAAAGCTGAGCCTCGTCTGCACGTCACTGTCGCTGCAGGGGGGTCCCTCTCATCGGAGAGAAGGCTGATGCCGACCAAATCTGGCCTCTCCTCTACCCCCGTACCCCAGGTCTCTAACAACACCATCCGCCCAATATCACCGTCAAAATTTACCTTCACGCTCACTACATCTCGAGTGCGATTCACCCTCATAAAAAGCTATGAGTCGATAACATTTCTCCGACAAGACCTCTCGCATCTTTTCCTTTCCGTCTCGACCATCCACCGCATCTCCATTTCCACCCCCACTCCGTTCGCGATGCTCTCTTCCGGCTTCGCAGGAGCTCCCGTCTCCCGCAGCCTTACCTATGGCATAGTCGCAGCCTCGATCCTCGCCAGTGTTCTCGATGCCAAACACTACTTTTACATCCAGGTTGACCCTCATTTCTGGCAATATCGCCAACTATGGCGCGTCATCGCATATCAACTCTGTTACACCAATTCCACCGAGGTTCTCTTTGCTGCCATGACCCTATACAACATGCGCGTGATAGAAAGAGTCTGGGGCTCCCGGAAATATGCTGTAGGAATTGCTCCCCCTTTTCTCTCATCCGGTCATCGCTAACGCTGCCCCTGTATTAGTCCTTTATAATCCTCAGTTACTGCCTGACAGCAGTATTACCACCACTTCTCCTGGCACTCGTGCTTCGGCCCCTTTCCTTTAACAAATTGAATTACCTACCAGCAGGACCAACACCCCTGATTTTCGCGATTCTGGCACAATTTCATGCCATGATCCCTCACATATACAAGTATCGAATTGCTGCATCCTCGGCACCTCCGACCAATGAGCCATTTGTTGGCCTCACTTTCTCGGATAAGTCTTACACCTACCTTCCTGCTGTTCAATTGGCATTGTCACAGTTTCCAGGATCTTTACTTTGTGCCTCGGTAGGCTGGATAGTGGGCTATTCCTGGAGGAACGAAGTGCTGCCAAATTCCGTGATGCGTTGGAGAATACCCGGATGGATGGTGGGAATTCAGACGAAAAAGAGAGAGGAGGATTTTGAGATTTTAAGAAGACGTCTGGAAAGTGAAAACGCCGGTGGAGCTGCCACAGGATCAGATGGTATACTAGCTGGAGAAGGGGGGAGAAGGAGAACCTTGGGCCGGCAATTCTTGGATCAATTTCGAGGGTCTGTATAAAGAGGAAATCTGAATCTCCAAACCTAGGATTGGATCCCGATTCCACAGTGAACCGCTCTTTTCCATCCCCACCATTTTGTGATTTGAAAACATGATGTTCCCCATTGAAAGAGCCTCGGCCAAAGCTACATGCCGAACTGGAGGCTGTACTTGCATATACGAGCCACCCTTATTACCAAGTTTCAAATTATGATCTCGGATTAGAAATAAGATTACCTCTAGATACGTTACACCACTTAGTAACCGCTTTCTAGTCAAATTTCTATATTAATGTTCACTTACAATACGATTATACGAATACGTAGTTAATATTCTATACATCTAGTTTAAAATAACAATATTCCAAAAGCTTCGTATAATAAAAGCAATAGTGTTATATATGGCTTAGAATAATTATGACTTTATACTTCTTATTAGCTTACGTATATTAAGATAATTGAGTTACTTGTACTAAACGTTTAGTATAATAAATTCTTTTCGTATGTACAGAGTATTAACCAGGTGTCTACAAATACGTTACATAAAATTAACATCTCGCTGCTGTATTTTGCATCCACATTCTGCTTCTACATTTCCTTCCCCTCATTTCGTATTGCTTTTTACATCTACCTTCTTTTCTAGGGTTAGTCTACTCATTCATCGCAGATCTCACTGTCAGTCCCCTTGTATACGCTTCTCCCCTGCTAAGGTCTGCAGCAAAGAGGATTAGACGACGGGGCTGAGTAAGGCGGGGAAATAGAATGAGCGGGGATGACTTCTCACTATCCTGTCCCTACAACATCTTCCCTCATAATTGAGACGTTATTCTTGAAACGAACTCATTCCGTTTTAGACTTACGTCACATTAAGCTTTCTTTTTATACGAAGGAAGAGTGGTTGTGGTAGGGCTCATCGATGCGGCTGAAAAGTCTCCATCCTAAAGGATCATCTGGTTGCCCGATGGAGATGCTAGCTCCGTCAAGTGCCTGCTTGTGGGATCCTTTTACTCCTTCTAGAATCTTGATTCCTTTTCTCCTTTGAAGGGCTGTTCGCTAGTAAGCCGAGGATGTCGATTTTGAATGTAGCGGCTCAATTATCAGGCTCTAACTAAGTGTTATAAGTAGGAGCCCTCCAAATCGACGATTGACTCTTCTCATCCACCTCACATCACTCTTTTATCTTGGAGAAACTCATTTTCATTTGCAACAAGTACTTTACAATCATTAACATGAAGTTGTCCCTTAGCCTCGTTCTCGGCCTTGGTGGCTTGTGTCTAAATGCTTCTGTTGTCGAACGAAGAGGTTCCACATCTTGGGCCGGAACAAACAATTACTATATTCATGGTCTATCGGCTGAAGAACAGACTTCGTACATCAATGCACTCAAAGGCTTCGGAACGAAAGTCATCAGATTGTGGGGTTCGTACTTTTGAAAACCTTATCCATAGACAACTCAATTCTAACACACCCTCTCAGTCACCGGTACATCAGACGGCTGTGCAAAGTCCTCAAAAACCTTCAATGTCCCTCAGTACGAGACAACCATAGGAACATACGCCCCCGGAACTCTCGACGCCCTCGACAAAGTCCTCAAGCAGCTCCACGATGCGGACATCAAAGCCATCATCTCCCCACACGATGCTAACCTCCTCCCTCCTGCGGGGGCCGACAAAGGGTACAATGGCATCGATATCTATGGCTCGACCTACAAGTCATCGGATAACTTTTACAGTAGTGTTACTGCGAAGGGACAGTATGATAACCGCCTTGCCAGTATCTTGAATTACAAGAGTAAGGCCTTTGGTGGCAAAGCATGGAAAGATCTCTCAGAAGTGATTCTAGCTTTTGACATCCAGAATGAGCCGATGATTGCGTCGAAAGAGAAGTTGCAGAATAATGATCCGGATGATTGGATCTGTGGTCGTGCTGGGAATATGCGCAAAGTCATGGCAAACTCGGTAAGTTTTGTTCTTCTAAATTCATTCTCTTTATGTAAAAACTAACCTTACCCTTTCAGAGCGTGAAAATTTCAACCGGTGGTCTCGGGGGCTCAGAGTACTCAGGTCACGAACTGAATCTCATCGATAAAGCTCTCAACTGCCAGGCCATCGACTTAATCGCCATCCACGGGTACATGACCCAAGCCTCCCAATGGGCACCCTACATGCCCGAGCTATCCAACAAAGCCGCGCAGAAGGGGAAGTTGGTCTTTGTCGAGGAGTGGGGTGTAGGATCCGACTCGTCGTATGATAGTGTTGCTAAACAGGCCGCTGTCTTTACCGATGCTGGTGTACCTTGGGTATGTTTACCACTTACCCCTTCCATTCCCATTCCTTATTGTATCAATGTAGAGATGTACTGACGAGAAACAGATGTACTGGCAAATCATCCCCGGCAAATCCATCGATGAAAGCTGCAGCGGCGAATGCTGTCATAGCGGTCTATCCAGCACGCCTAATGAAGCGTTTGAGGTGGGTATCACGAGTAAGCGAGCGGATTTCAAGACTCTCAT
The DNA here is from genome assembly GCA_900536445.1 of Hymenoscyphus occultus. Taxonomy (NCBI): domain Eukaryota; kingdom Fungi; phylum Ascomycota; class Leotiomycetes; order Helotiales; family Helotiaceae; genus Hymenoscyphus; species Hymenoscyphus occultus. The sequence goes on from UNPT01000774.1 coordinate 10,384, forward strand.
GAGCGCGGCGAATTTGAAGCCTGCGACTCAGGATTGGACTGAGGTTTTGTGAGTTTGGGAGTTTTACCGTGTTGTTGGTGGTTGGGCAGTGAGTGGTTTTTTTTGTGTATCTATTTTTGTTCTTTTATCAATCTATAAAAGTCAAGGGTAGTTTTCATTTTTCATCGGTTTAAGCTACGGGGGAAGTATAACGGCACTCTTCACAGAGGGTTACTTGCTGGCTCGTCTAGTCTAGGTAGCTGAGTATTATAATGGGTATTCATATACCAGGCTTTATGTAAAGAGCCCTTTGCCCTCTATCTTAAAGGGGGTGGACAGTTAAAGCTAGACACTGTCGCTGATGATAGTACGTCTCGGCCCCGCCTTTTAGCTAAACTAGCGAATCAAAGACTTAGATCTAGGAGATATAGACGTTTTTCATATATGATCTACGTAACAGTGTCTAGCATTAACTGTCCACCCCCTTTGAATTGAATTGAATTTATTTAACGTCCGGCGAATACAGCAAGCCTTCGTGTAGCTAGGTTCTAAACATCCCTTAGTAGGGCAAAGGACGCTAGGGGGGTACCCTAGAGGTCAAGGGGGGTAGAATGGGAGACTATTCTACAAATATCAGGCTAAAGAGAGAGCCCGCTTCTGGACTAACTCTTATACATAAACAGGAAGTAT
>UNPT01000212.1:0-84461 GCA_900536445.1 Hymenoscyphus occultus
ATACTATATGTAAGAAAACGAAAAACCTCTAGTCACACGGAAGCATCGGATATCGCAACCATAAGAAAAAGCACTAAAAAGACAAAAACAATATACAATGGAGGGAGGAAACTTAGCACCGTTACTTCAAGAACAGAACCTAGCTATGTCAGCCCCCCTTTGGTTCGAAGCGTATGTTCAATCGCAGAACGCAACAATGGCTACGTTAGCAGCAAGAATCGACGCTCTAAGCGAGAGTACCCCACCTTTGCTACAAGGACCTCCTCAGTTTAGCCAAACTCCTGGGATAGGAAGTCTAATAGCACGTCTAAAGCCACGCCTACCAAACGTAGCGAAATTCTTAGGTATCGACCTAATACTTTACTCCTAGTTTGAAGGCTAGCTTGAAGCCAAACTCGACATAGACGGAGCTACTATTAGAAGTGAGAAAGAGAGGGTCTAGTACGCATTTGGACGACTAGAAGGGGAAGCCGCTGCTAAGATTTGGCCATAGATGAAGATAGCAAAGGATAATAAGTCTCTGACTGTCCTAGGACTAGTAGAGCAGATAAGAACACTTTTTCAAGACCTAAGGAGTATGCAAAAAGCCCTGAGTAAACTTAATACCCTAGAGCAAGGTAAGAAGCCTATCTCGGAATTCCTTACAGAATTCGACTATCTACTTCTCGAAGCCGAAGGATATAGATAGGCGGATACGATTAAGAAATCTCTCCTTAAAGCAACTCTATCAACTTCAATCATGAGAGGCCTTATTAGTACCCCAGAAGCAGAAACCTATACAGACTACTATGCTTAACTAAGGCTTGTCGGTGATCAACAAGAGGAACTCAAGGTTCGTACGACTAGCTAGAATTAGAAGCCATTCTAACAAAGAAGCCAAGCCTAGCAAACAGCAAGCGAGGACATAGTTATGACAGGGGTATATAGAGTTCGGACCAATAATAGGGAGGCTCCCTAGGGATCAGATAAGAAAATGGCCCGGAGAAGAGATCAAGGTCTCTGCCTCCGTTATAGTAGCGTAGATTACTTTTTAAGAGGCTACCGAGTATAACTATCTGATAGAAAATCTACAAATAGTAGAAAAATAGTAATACAAATCTTATCGATATCTCCCTCTATAAGCAATAGGAGGAAGGCTAAAGAGGAAGGAGATGACAACTCTAAAGAGTCGGGAAAAGAATAGCTTCTAGGAAAAGACGCTACTAGAAGCATATAGAGAAAGAGGTAGTTAAGGAGTAGAAAGAGTTTAAGAAGAATTCAATAGATAGTATTCCTTTTATTATATTAGCTTTACTTAATAAAAATTGTTTTGCAAAGACTCTAGTTAATACTAGTTCTCTATTATATAGTCTTATCGACTCTTACTTTACTACTCGCTATAATCTCCCGCGTATAAAAATCAGGCCTATCGGCCTTATAGCTTTTGACCAGGAAACAGGAGGAACAGTTACAGAAGTAGCGTACTTCCTACTAGACATTGATAAACACTAAGAAAGACGAATTTTTTGTTATATAGTACCCCGCTTAGTAGACTACGATATGATCCTAGGTATGCCTTGGATTATAAAACAAGATGTACAAATTAACGGCCTAGAATCACAGCTTTGTATTATATCTATAAACACTTTAGTTCACAATCGGGCTCGTAACTATAAGGAACCAGCTCTAGACTATATCGAAATCTTAGTAGTAGCCTTTACAAGATGGACTAGAGGAAAGAGAAAATATTAGATAGAAGTGTTTACAGCTAGCATAGCAGATATCGAGAAAGCCCTAGCAAAGAAAAAGAAGACAGACCCTCGTATAACACTCCCAAAGCAATATCACGAGTTTTTAGACCTTTATAGCTAAGCGAAAGCAGATACACTACCTCTACTCCGGGGACCAGGTATAGACCACAAGATTAAGCTAGAATAGGTGAACGGCAAGGAACTATAAGTACTATGGGGTCCTCTTTATAATATGTCGAAGGACGAACTTTTAGTACTCCGACAGACTCTTACGAAGTTACTTGATAAATAGTTTATCCGAGTAAGCAACTCCCCGGCGTCGGCGCCAGTCTTGTTTGTACGAAAACCTGGAGGTGGACTACGCTTCTATGTAGACTACCGTAGCCTAAACCAGATTACAAGGAAGGACCGCTACCCCCTCCCATTGATCTACGAGACGCTACGGAGTATAGGCTAAGCGAAGTAGTTTACAAAACTCGATGTTACAGCTGCGTTTCATAAGATTCGGGTTATGAAGGGAGACAAGTAGAAAACTACCTTCTGAACAAGGTATGGCCTCTACGAGTGGATAGTTACTCCCTTTGGACTAGTAAATACTCTAAGTATATTCTAGCGATATATTAACTAGGTACTACGGGATTACCTCGACGAGTTCTGTTCCGCGTATGTAGATAATATCCTAATCTATATAAATGGGGACCTCTATTAATACCGAGAACATGTACGAAAAGTCTTCCTACGACTACGGGAGGCGGGCTTATAGCTAGATATTAACAAATGCGAGTTCGAGGTAAAATTAACAAAGTACCTAGGTTTTATTATCGATATAGTTTATAGGGTACGAATGGACCTAGCGAAAGTTAGGGCCATCCTCGAGTAGTAAGTACCAAAGAGCGTAAAAGGAGTTAGGAGCTTCCTAGGCTTTGTAAATTTCTACCGACGTTTTATTAAGGACTACTCAGAGATCTTACTTCCTCTGACTAAACTTACCTATAAAGATCAAGCCTTCTCTTAGACAGAAGAAGCAGAAAAGGCCTTCTAAAAGCTAAAGTACTTGTTTACTCGAGCCCCTACACTTGTCTAGTTTAACTTAGAGAGAGAGACAGTCATTGAGTACGATTCGTCTGGGTGGGCAATAGGGGGTACGCTTCTATAGTTTAACGAAGAGGGAGTTTTACGCCCCTATGTATTCTTCTCAAAGAAGAACGCACCTGCTAAGTATAACTACGAAATCTACGACAAGGAAATGCTAGTAATTGTTAGATGTCTAGAAGAATAGGACACAGACCTACGCTCTATAAAGCACTTTCAAATTCGAACCGACCATAAGAACCTAGAGTACTTTATAATAGTACAATAACTCACGGAACGCTAGATACGATAGTCACTACTTCTATTACGCTATAACTTCTTAATTAGCTATATTCCAGGAAAGGAGAACGAACAAGCAGACGCTCTATTAAGAAGGGAACAAGATATGCCGGCCGACAGTAGCGATGATAGGTTATAGTATCGCAAGGTACAACTACTAAAACCCGAAGCTATTAAGGGACTTGTAGTAGGCTATATAAGAGCATCCCCGGTTATACTTCGATTATTACCAAGGGGAATAACACTACCTATACTAGAAGACCCAGAAACGCTAATCGTACTCGAACAGCCTATAGTAGATAATAATAATACTCCCTAGCCCTCCGAACTAGAACTACTTTGGGCGGAAGCTAAGGAAGGAGACGAAGGATATAAGAAAGCGCTACAAGCTGTACAAGAAGGGAGAAGACTGTTCCTAATTAAGCTGAAGCTCCGAGTCTCTATTGCTGAATACGAAGTATTAGCGACAAAGAAGCTCCTCTTTAGAAACCGGCGCTGGGTACCAGACTCTAGAGAGCTACGTACTAAGATGATCTAGCAAGTCTACGACTTAATTATATGTGGGTACCTAGGAAGAGAAGGGACAGCAGCTATTCTATCACAAGGCTATTTCTGGCTAGGACTATCGTAAGATGTTAGAAGATTTGTCCGAAATTGCGATAAGTGTAGAGTAAACAAAGCTTAGAGGGACCGGAGGCAGGGATTTCTAAAGCCCTTACCTATTCCTAATCAGGTCTAGTAAGAGCTCTCTATTAATTTTATTGTCGAACTTCCAGAGAGTAGAGGCTGTACAAATATCGTTGTTGTTACAGATAGGTTAAGTAAAGATGTAGTCTTTAATAGACTACCAGATATTAAAGCAGAGACAGTAGCAAAGTAGTTTATACAGAACGTTTATAGCCAGCATAGGGTCCCAAGAGCGGTTGTATTAGATAGAGGCACACAATTTGTAGGGGCCTTATAGACAAGAGTTTGCCAACTTCTAGGAATTCAAAGGAGGCTATCGACAGTAGGCTACCCTGAGACAGATAGCTCTACTAAGCAAATAAATCAAACTCTTAAAACCTACCTACAGATGTTCGTTTCTTACGCCCAGGATAATTAGTACGATATACTACCCTCTGCTTAACTAGGGGTAAAAGGGCAGAACGTAGCTTTAACAGGAGTAAGCCCGTTTTTCTTATCCCACGGGTATAATTTAGATCCTTTGGATTTAAAAGCAGACCTAGGACCTCTCTAAGCTAGGAACTCCCTAATCTAAGTAGCGGATACAATGGTCCGGAAGCTGAAGGAAGCAAGAGAATAGGCCTAGGTATCAATAGTAGTAGCTTAGCAAACTTAATAAGAGGTAGTAAATCGAAAAAGGCAATAGTCTCTAGAGTTTAAAGTAGGGGACAAGGTCTGGCTAAACTTAGCCAATATACGTACAGATCGACCGGCAAAGAAACTTAATGCTAAGCACGCTAAGTTTACAGTTATTGAGATTATAGGCTCCTATAGCTATAGACTTAATACACCCCCTGGAGTTTATAATGTGTTCTATAGCCAACTTCTCCGAGTAGCCTCAGACGACCCACTTCTAGGACAAGTTTAAGACGACTTGTAACCAGGACTAGTAATCGTTGGTAATAAAGAAGAATAGGAGGTAGAGATGATTCTAGACGAGAAATTAAGTAATGGGAAGAGAAAACAATATCTTGTTAAATGGAAAGACTATGCTAGGCCTACATGGGAGCCGGCTTCAGCGCTATAAGAGACTACTGTACTAGACCGATGGGAAGAGGCGCTAACGCGACACGATAGAGGACCTCGTAGAAGAGGGAGGCGTGTACGAAAGTAGGAAGGGGGGTATTGTAATGGGTTGGTACCCAGGATAAAGCACGGCTATGGAGTAGCTGTGCACACGTACGTGCCTTCCCCTCTTTTTGTACCTTACCGCCATATCGTCAACGCTTAGAGCAAGAAGCTCTGACCAGGCATTAGAGACTTCACTGGTACGAAGAGTCTTCTCTTCTCTTCTCTTCTCTCTTTAGCTTATTCTCTTTGGAAATACATTACCTTTCACTTGCACTGTACACTTTGCATGTGACCCGTGACAATAGCAGTGTTCGGTTTGACTCAGTATTCATTACAGCAAGCAGTGGTTCGCTCCACACGTTCACACTTATACGTAGGGACAGTAGGAGTAAGAGAGGGCGGGGGAAGGGTAATTATATAGACAGTACTCGGAAGTACGCACGTGGTAGGATCTATATACCTAAAACTATAATAAAAGTCTATTCCTAGCTACCGGACCGGTAAAAGTACTTAGTAAAATTAAGAAAACTTATCTTATATCTAATAATAGACCTAGGCGTCGATACGATATATATCGGATTATCGCGATATTTATCACGATATAATATCGATATCTATTTCTACGATTTCGATATCGATCGGATTATATTTAACGATATCGATAAATATCGATATTTTAGGACGGTTTTAGGGGAGGATTTTAGAGGGGTTTAAGGGGATTTCGAGGGTAAATTATAAATGAACCTAGAAAGAACCTCGACTTATAGTTAGATTATATAACTAAAACGTAATATTATTCTTATAATTAGAACCCTTAGGGAGGTAGTAGCCTAGAAGGGTTAAACAAATCTTATTTATAAGTAAAACAAGGTATAGGCTTATTTAAAACAGTAGTTAAAATTAGAGGGTTTTATTAGTAGGTCTAAAATCTAAGCTTTCCTAAGGTCTTATTAGTTCGGGGCCGGATTTATATCTTATAGAAAACTAGTAGACTAAGTATAGTCTCTATAAATACTTAACTAATAACTGATTAAATTTAAGTATCGTGCGATAATTAATCTTTTTTTAGTACTTAGGTAATAGCTAAGCTTTTTAACTATTAAAAAGTATAAGCTTTTAAGCGAGGTTAGTGTCACGAATCACGTGCTCACGTGATGCTTGTCATAATAAGAGGCGCAACCCTCGACAGGCACATACAGGTTTCTTATAGCAAATAGGGATCGCTTAGGGTAGCTAAGCGATCCAAGGATTTCCATTGGTTATGGTCACGTGACATATGCAGGTCGACTTCTCGACTGTCGACATAGTCGACATCTGGAGTATGAAGGTTCTATATAAGACTGGCACGTCTGCCATTAGATAGGAGCTTCGTGCTCAACTTAGTTATCAATCTTATTATATTTGTTTGACATCTTTGATACAAGTAACGAGTTCACTTCCAAGTGAACAACCCGATAGTCTTCTTATCATAGCATACCAACCAGCGAACACCCAGCCAAGTTTAGTTAGCCAGTTTGAGTATTCATTACAGTTTACTCTTAAATACTAATTAGCTACTAACCCTCTTAGCTCTTAGTAATCTCTTAATAATTAAGGGCTATTTTATCTTAGAGAAGGTTATATAGTAGTTAAGTAAACTTTATAATATTATATTATATATTATAGGGGTTTAGTATAGCTAGTAGTTTAGTTAGTTAGTTCTAGTTAGTTTAGTTTAGTTTAGTTTTAATAAAATTTTAGTTAGTTTTATAAGTAAAACTTAAACTATTAGTTAGTTTAGTTTTATTTATTAAAACTAACTAGTTTTCTTAGTTTTATAAGGTATTTTATTATATATTTTATCAAGTATTTTACTAGGTATATACTATAGGAGTTAAGGTATATTAGTATAAGTATCTAAAGAATAACATATAGAGTAATAAGGCTAAGCTACTAAGCCTAAAACGTAATCTTTTAGAAATTTAGTTAGTTTATTACTACTACCTAGAAGTATTATTTATTCTAAGGGTAGTAAATATTCTTATCTAGAACTTAATTACTACTTAAATATTTAGCTTTATAAAACTATAATAGTTTACTTAGTTTAGTTTAGTTTTTTATTAGTTTAGTTCTATAATTTTATTTAAAACTATAGTTAGTTTATAATATTAAAACTAACCTTAAAACTAAGAAAACTAAACTAACAGCTATACTAAGTTAGTTATAGTTAGTTAGTTAAGTTTAGTTTTTATAAATTTTTAGAGATTAATTCTATACTTAGTAGCGCGCGTATATAATACGCTCTAATATAATAAAATTATAAATAATAGATTCGATTAATTTAGCGAAATTCGACGTATATATATACCTAGGCGCTCTCTTATAAGCGTAGTATTATATATATATATACGTAACTAGGTAGCTATTATTATAGGCGCCGGGCTATTTCTCGGCCGCGCCGGAGACCTATAATATTATAGGTTTTTTAAGCCTTAAATCCGTATCTAAGACTTAAGAAAAAAATCTAACTCTTAAATAAAACTTAACTCTCTAAAAATCTTAGCGCTTAAGTACCTATATAATTATCTCTCTAGTATTCGTACTACCCCTATTATCTTTAACCCTTATCTAACTATTTATAGAGACTATACCTAGCCTACTAATTTTCTATAAAATAAGTTTTCTATATTATATATATTAATAATCGATATAATATCAGATATTAGATTCTTAGTAATATTATATTATTTATATATTTCCGATATAATATATATTAAGTACCCCTCTAATATAATATTAATATATTAATACCTAGGTCTACCTATTAGTTTAACTTTATTATTAAATATAAGGTATAATATAAGAAGAGGCTAAACCTTAGTATTAGACTATTCCTATTATTAATATACTTCGATACCGAGTAAAGGTAGTAGGCTAGGGTACTACTATTATATAGTAGTACTAAGCCCTACCCTTATACGGTCGAGTATAGCTACTTAATCGAGTATAGTTACCTAATTAGATATAGTATATAATCGAGTAAATATACCCGATTATATTATACCGATACTACCTAATAATAAAAGTCTTATAAAGAATACTAGAGGAATAAATAAAAGACTATTAGAAACTAATAGAACCTTTTATAAAATCCTTTTTTATTAAGAAAAAGCTTCTCTCTAAATAATCGGTTATCTATAAGGTATAGACTCCCGGCTCCTACTAGATAAAGAGATTCTTAATAAAATAAGGTTTTTTTTAGATTTATAGGCTTAGGAGGGTGTTTATTTAGGTATTTTACTTAATTGTAGGGAGTTTTAGAAATATCGATTTTTTTTAAAATTTTAATATTCTATAAAATTATCGGTTATATATAAGGTATAGACTAGGTGTATATAAGGTATAGACGGGGAGTATATAAGGTATAAACCTTTCTGCTCCCACTGGGAACACTAGTCTCGTGAATATTATAAGGAGAGAGGAAGACGGGTTATTGTTATGAGCGGACGTTCTTGTAGTGTTTTCGCTTGTTTCTTGCGGAGGTAAGGCTAGTCTAGGGGTAGGGCTAGGGTAAAGTTATGTAAAGAGGCTAAGTTATTACGGGAGTATTGTATCAATGCCCCTCTCCCATCCCACTGGATTTTAAAGTTTCTTGCATGGGATGCAGTACTATATACTTTGAGCCAAACAGAGTATAAATCCGAATTATGCCGAGCCGAAAACCGGTACGTACGTGGCTTCATCTGATGTATATAATAGACGACCTTTTCCATCCCAAGAAAAGGAGATCCACCTATACATATCTCAGTCCATTCTCACATCCCACCAGTCCAACATACCAACATACCAACGACCAAGAGAGAAGCATCATCAACAATATCTTCGTCTAATCTTATTGCTTGTTTTGTTCTTCTCGAACAACATTAACATACCAATACACGAACAACCCCGTCCGCCCTATACAGTCGACTACTCGTCACTATGTTCTTCTCTAAGCACATCATCACAGTCCTCACCGTCTTGCTCGTCGGAGTTGCGGAAGTCCAAGCTATATTAAACTGCAATTGGGCTACCTGGGAGCACGGTTGCAGGAATGGAAGAATCGACTGTACGGATGATCTCAAAGCCGAACAACGTTTATGCTGTGACAAATGTTAGAGGGGATAATGGGTTGAAGCCTGGGTTTGGAGGGAGACTCTCGTTAGGAGGAGAGGAGTTGGATAGGGATTGTACGAGTATAGGAGAAGGTATTCGGTTGCCAGTTGTCTTGTTTGTTTGGAAGATATCGACCCCCTCGTTTACTTGTCAAATACCTGACCAAGTGGACTCTTGGACGGTAGTACTACTATCTAGGGGATCGCAGTATATCGTTGGTGTAGAATAAGCGAGAAGGACAAGCGCTGATGATGACTTAGTTACTGAAATTAAAGATCGGAGATGAGAGGTAGAAAGCTTGCTTTTACAATGTTATATAGAAAGAGCAAAAGAACAGAGCTAAGTTGTATAATCAGTAGCGATCATACTATCAGTCATAAAATGAAAATTCCGTTATTCAGCTGGCACAAGTATCAAGTTAAATACTAGCAAGCATTTACGAAGCAATAGCAAGCACAAAGATACTATGCCATGAGAGATATGACAATGTCCTACCGTTCACAGCATGTGTTAGAGTTTAGCCTACCTCCTCAGATCTCCCTCACTTCCCTATAGTATCAATTTCCTCGTCTCCCCTCACATAACACAGGTAGAGGCTAAAGAGCCATGACTGAGACAAGCAAATCACAATACATTCTGCCAGCTTCAGTAAAACACATTCCATTCCGCTTTTACAAGATATCAAAGGGAAACGAGATGATTGAATGCGTGACAATGGAATAAAGGAAACCCGCGTGATAACCAAGTACTCTAATCTGGCAGATTCTTGCTTATGGTATGGTCATGTGGGACCTACTCGGGAAGGAGGTACTCGAATAGTGTCACACAATCGAGGATGTTCTAGCTACGAGAGCATTTATGCCACCGTAATATCAAGGACTGTGTGATATAGGTAGGTAGTCAAGACCTCTTCCTGCAACGTTCGGCACATGGAACCATATTCCATGGAATTCCAGGTGGAATATTCCATATAGAATACTTCCAGAGCACCTATAAAATAGAATAGAATCCTTCCATCGATTAGTGTCTAGAATTCCAGGAGTTCCATAGAATTCCAGAGGCTTTTTCTGACCAATTAAAACGTAAGGTTTAGGGTGAGTTATAGTAGTTTTGAGTGAATAAGATAGAGTGAATAGGATTACTAGTGCCTACTTAAGTAATAGTCAAGTTTGCTTCGCAATTGACTACAGAAGGATTAGTATTAGAGCCTCTCTATATTACCCCTTATAAACCGAAGTAGGTAGGGGGGCTTCATATAACATGTCCTAGATGCCCTGCTAGTCTAAGGCAAAATGCGAGCTTCCTATTAGCCCACTGGAGCGGTGGGACTTTTTTCCGGGTCATATGACAAATTCCAGCTGGAAATTCCATAAATTCCATGGAATATATACCTCTGGAATGGAATACTTCCAGCCAAATCCTAAAAGGAATAGAGTTATTCCAGAGGGGGGGTCTAGAATAGAAAGGAATTCCAGATGCCGAACGTTGTCTTCCTGTAAGAAACCTGGTCATTGCTCTGTACACGCTATCAAAAGTTGTTATGCCATAAGTCTGGCACAAGTAACTTAATCGTCCTATTTCACTTAGGTTAGTAAGAAGTGAAAAGGATTAATTATTCTAAACTATTCGTATAATCGATTTAGGTGTGTGAGGTCTTTAGTATAATATTTTTACGGTAATTAACTAAACCCCCCCCCCCTAATTAATTAAAAATTACTAAAACACCCCTTAGATAATTGTCTACTAACTAAACCACCCTATAATTTATACCCCACTTTTTAAGGGGTAGTTTAGTCGCTAAAGCTATAAATTAGAGGTGTTTCTGTTAGTTAACTTTTACTAACCTTTAGATATATCTACACCTATTCTCTAGTAAATTAAAGCTTTAACGTTATAGTACTACAAGTAGTATAGATTTTTCTATAATAATACTATCTATTCTCCTATAATAACTATAATAATAACTATATTATACTAGAGAAAGTAAAGTACTACAACAATACTTAACCGCGGCGTACTCTTAAAAATCAACTTACGTAATAAGATAATACTAGTAAATTAAGGCCCAGGGACAAGGACTCGAGGATATTACTTGAGAACAACAATTTAAAGGAATTAAGGACATTACTTAGGAATAAGGAACAACAACTAATAATAAGCGTAAACTTAGAGACAAGGAGTACTAGACTTAACCTCTACCAAAATCGACCCGAAGTACACTATAAAGTAGGAAGTAACAAGTAGTAGATTAAATTACTTTGTTTATTAAATTCCTAGTATATTCCTATGTAATAACTAATAAAGAAATGAAATCTTATAACTTTGATATAATTAGTCTTCGTAGACAAAAATATCCCTTGTTTGCGATATCTGCTACTTTAGCGACTAAACCACCCCTTAAAAAGTGGGATATAAATCATAGGGTGGTTTAGTCAGTAGACAATTATCTAAGGGGTGCTTTAGTGATTTATAATTAATTAGGGGGTAGTTTAGTCAATTACCGATATTTTTATAACTCAGGCGTGTGCAGAGTAATGCCCGCCTCTCTTACCGAGGGATATTAAACTAATCTCCACTGCGGACAAAGCCTGATCATAAGTCTTACCATACAAGAAACACCACCTCAACACACCACTTACAGTACTCCAAAAGCAAAAATACAGTAACCTAATTTACCACCACCCATCCTCTTACACCATCCACTCAACCAAAAAACCCGAGATTGTATCACATCACATATGTCATAGATCAAACATAACACCTAGCCAGAAAACCCCTTATACCCACGAATCACGATACTAAACACACCCCACTCAACTACTCTATAGATCATATAGACGTCTAAATCAAAGAACCGCGTTCAAGGTTTATATTTCACGACTCATATTACATACAAAAGAAAGGCAGAGAGAGAACACCCGCAAAGTACCGCTCAAAAACGTCAAAAAGAAAATCGGACGCCACGTTCTCCTTCCAACCACCCACCCATCATGTCTTGAAAAGAAGACAATATAGTAAAAGTAATAATATTCCAGGTCGTAACATCCATTCCATTCCTTTTTCATACACACACCTCCACCCATCCTACCCGACCCAACCATCTCCGCCCCACCCCATCTCCGCCCCACCCCAAAACCCTACCTAGATAGTGGAAGTAGAAAGTTATTTTTTCCCTTTCATATCAGACTTTGTGCATTCATCTCTTCATTAACATGAGCTCCATCTTGTCGAGCAAAACAAAGGAAAAAGTCGAAATCATATCCTCAAAAAGAAAATCACAACTCGTCCTTAACATTCGTCTTTCCCGCTGCAACAGCGCTGCTCACACTACTAGCAAATTCCTCCACCCCCTCACTAGCCTGTTTGACGAACTCGCTTGCTCCCTCACCAGCATTTGCAGCGAACTCAGCCAGTCGAGCACGAGCAGACTCCACAGCAGCAGACAAACGAGATTGTGCACTTTCAATGGCGCCTTGCTCCTCTCCATATATAGCCTTGCTGATTTTTGCTTGGGCTGAGGCATAAGCTTGCGCAGCGGCAGCCGTGGCCGATGCGTACTTCTCGGCTACATTGGTAGCCGCCTCTACCTTCCCAGTAGGAGTTCCATATATGGCTTCTGAGATGGCTCGTTGAGCAGAAAGAGCTGCCAGTGAAATGGAGCTGGAGGCGGCCTCGGCGTAGCCAGTGCTTGTACCGTATATCTTTGCGGAGGCAGCGCTCTGAACGGAGCTATAAGCAGAGGCGGCTGCTGAGCTGGCTTGTTCGTATGAGCCCTTTTTGGTTCCATAAATTTGAATGCTGGCTGCTTGAACCACATCGTTGACTCGCGACGATGCCGAGTCGAGAATTACCTCGATAGTGGCTGGCGGAGTGAACATGACAGACACAGCAGAAAAGACAGAAGAATAAGCCTCGTTCGCGAAAGACGATGCCGAAGAAACCACATCATCAGCGTTTGTATAATAAGCGGAGCTTAATTTATTGTAAACGCTCTCTGTAAATGTAGGGTCTTTGCCGATTATGAGCTCACTGATGATGGATTGTACGACAAAGTACTGGGAAGTGGCTGCACCAGTAGCAACCGCACCGTATTCCTTGGCTTCTGACAACAATTGGCGCGTCACAAACTAAACCATTAGACGTTAGTATTCGAATGCGACGACGTGTGGGCATAAACCTCAGAGACGAGGGGATATCAAAAGAATGAGTAACTTACATAAGGAGTTGGTGCGCCATAAATTTGCTCGCTAGCTTTGTTGATTAGAGCATCCCAATTTTCACTCGCCTTGGAGGCAATTTTTTCGGTTAGAGGCGTTTCGCTGCCGTACACGGCCCCTGATGCTTGGGAAGCTTGAGCTTGAATTTTGTTTGCAATAACTGAAGATATACTGGAATATGAACTGGATGCTTCGGCAACAGAGGCGGAATATTGAGAAGAAGCCTGGGCAGCTAGGCTAGATGTTGGGACAATTTCTTTACCCTTCGCTCCCGCACTGGAGATGGAGGATAAAAAGTTATTTAATTGAGCCGATGCCTTGGAAACAGCGATCGAATAGTATGAGTCGGCCGTGCTCAAAGCCTTCTCATAACCATGTGGCTCCGTTCCAACAATACCAGCACTGGCCTTGCTGTACACACTCTCATGGAAAGGTGTTGGCTTTGGCATGATGGCCGCGGAAACCGCCGCCATATACTCTGAGTATCTCGCGTGTGCCAGTCCAATGCCAGCGTAATACTGCTCTTGCATTTGAACAGACAATTTTTGTTTCTGAGTTGTGCCAGTGTTTATGGCAGCTACGTAGTTCTTCGCATCGGAGAACCGACTTGCGGCAAGATCGAGACCTTCAGAGAGTCTGGATTGAGCTAATGATTTGGCCGATTCCAGAGCAGCCTGGGCATTACTATACGCCCCACTTGCCTGTGAAACAATTGATGCAGTGACAGGCGCCGGTGACCCGTAAAGAGCTACGCTGGCACTATAGCAAACATCAGCTTGTGGTCGAATCGACCAAATTATAAGAAATGGGAAACGTACGCAGAAACAGCGTCGGAATATCTGCTTGAAGCTATGCTAGCAACGCTCTCGCCTGCCCCTTTTTCAGTTCCATAGAGTACGCTACTGGCGGCCGCAAGAGCACTCGAGTACTTTTGAGCTGCTAATTTTGTGACTTGATGTCCCGGAGTGCTGGTGGGTTTCAACAAAGCCTCGCTGACTGCCTTTGTAATATCGGCGTACTTGTCGCCTGCTTCACTTGCCATGCTCTGTAATCTCTCACTGAAAGTATCGTCATCGGATTCGTCAATGAAATCGTCGAAAATGATTTGACGAGCTTCAACCTTTTGGGCCATGGCTCCACCCCAAACCTTTTTCGATGCAGTGCTACTGGCAGATGATGCCGCTGATTCAACCGAGATCGAGGCAGCGTCAAGGCTTTTTGATAGGGAACTCGCGATAGAGGACGTGGCGGAGCTGAGAGAGCTCGATGCATCGGAGACAACGCTCGAAACCTCAGAACCGGCTGACTTTGCGTTTTCCGTTGCGACTGAAGCAATACTTTCCACGCCTCCTTGCTGGCCCCCAATGATTGCGCTTGATGCCTCACTCGCCAAACTACCCACACTGGAGCTTGCAACAGAACTCAAGCTTTCAATGGTGCCTTGTTCGGTGCCAACGATCGCTTCAGAAACACTAGACACACCACCCCGAGCTTTAGATAATGCCTCTTGAATAACATCCTGGGCATTTTCACCCCCTTCCACAACCTTCTCCTTGATATTTTTGCCTAACGAGGCAGCCGCTGCCGGCATGTGTTTGGTACTGAAATCGTCACTGCTATCCTCCATTGAAATCTTCCACCGTCCTGTTTCCTTGAGACGCGCCAATTCCTTTGCAGCTTCTTCCGCAATTGCCATTGCTCTGTTTTCGTTGTCTTCAGCAGCAGCACGGACACGATCAAGACCAGGGTGTTCAGTGATCACTTTTTCGACATCCAACCGCCACTCTTCAAATTTACCCTTCAATTTGTGATATTTGGTCCAATGCTTGTGAGTAATTCCATCAGTCCAGGCCCATCTCATTCCAACCTCTTGTAATCCCATGTCTCTAATAGTGTCTAGAACGTCAAAGGTGTCTGATGCGGTTTGTTCCAGGAGGGAGTTCATTTCTTGATCAAAATTTAGTTTCCAATTTCGAACTGCTTGACCCTTTTCCTTGATTGCAAGACCAGTTTTGCGAACGGCCTGCGCAAGATCCTTTTCACACTCTTCGGAGTCCTTCTTACTCTCCACAATTGAGATGATATCGTGTTTTAGAGATTTGAACCCCGACTTGACAGTCTCTTCCAATTGTACAATTAGTGCATTTCCAACGCCTTTTGCTTGTTTGACCATTGTTTCTGAGATTTCCGTAATTCGCTCCTCCATTTCATCTGATCCCTCGTCGGCAGCTTTGGCGAACTTCTCCTGCCAAACCCTGAGATCGTTGGTAACAATTTCTTGTGCCTTTTCCCGGATTGCCTTCTTCTTGGCCTCGATTTCTTCTTCTGACTCTGTAGTTTCCTCTGTACTCTGTTCGATTGTGGGCTCGGAAGATGGAGGCTCCGTAACCTCAATCGTCTCGGTATCTTCTGTGGTAGAGGAATAAAACTCCGATGCCGAGAAATCCGAGGATGTTGACGGGGCAGATGAAGAACTGGAAAAAGTTAGTCATTGCAAAGAAGTACATGGAGTCTTGTTCATACCTATCGACCTCATCCACAACTGCCTTGAGCTTTTTCCCGTCTCGGTATCTGCCCAGGCGCTGACCAATTCTCACTAACTGTGGCTCCACATTTTCGCCATATAGAATTCGCACTTGCGGCCAAATTGTACGTTCTACAAATACCGCACTTGTTGTCCATGCCCATTGAGTGTATGGAAAGGCAGTGTTGAGGGCAAAATCGCTTGTGATCAGATATCCGTCGATAACGTGTGGCTTAACCATATTATATGTTGGTAGGATGTGCCCATAGTACGTTTGGAGGGCATTTGTTCTCAAAATGTCATAGTATGGCGATGTCACATCAACGGCCTGCATAATGTGTGGCCCCAAAGTTTCGTCATATTTTGTCGTTGCCACGTCTTGATATTTTTGCACCAGCGGCTGTAAGTTCTTCTCCCATTGAGCCTGGCCATATGACTGCGCTTGCGCTACGCGAGGAGCGCCATATTTCTTACCCAAGACGATCACCGGTATGATGACCTTTTGGTTGGCCGTTTCGTAGTAGGGTTTAACCTTATCAACATACGGTGCGGCATATACATCGTAGTATGGTGAGAGATATGGGGAGACGACTGACTCCAATTGGAAATAGGGCTTGCAGATCCTGGGCGAGGTGTCTGTAAGGAGATCTGGCGTGGAGGGACATCGAAAATATATGGTGATGATTGAGTACCAAGTCAATAACCTAGGAGAGCATGTTAGCGTGGGTTGATGTGTTACTGGGGTGCGAATGGACGTCGTGGACGTGCCTGGAGATTATGCTGAACAGGCGTGAGCCAGTCTTTTTGGGTGTCTGCGTCTTCGTCTTCGATTTCGTTTTTGTTGGAGGAGATTTCGGCTGGCCGTTGATGGCTTTCCCATTATTCATCGACGACTGCGACTTTTTCCCCGACTCAACCGGCTTTGCACTGCCCATCTTTCACAGCATGCAACGTCGAGGAGCTTACTGATGGGAAAGCTTTTTGCTGTGTTGGCGAAGAATTGGTTTTGGTGCGATAGACGCAGGTGGAGCGCTTGGGGAGAGCTTGAGCTTGCAGATGCTCGGTGCTCGGTGCTCTCAAACAAAGTCAACACGGACCAATTGGGGGATCGTGAGAGTCCTCCGTCTCCGTGCTGTCGCGAGTACCGGTGACTAGATACCTGTACCTGTCGGGCGGGAAAGTGATAGATGGGTAGCACAGCAGTTGGGCACAAACGATGTGGAGCGATTCTCACTTGATATTTCTTAAATTCTATGTGGGAAGGGAGAGGGAGAGGGTGTTGAGAGATTAGGGAGCTTGATCTTGTTGGTGGTTGTGCTTAGGTAGGTTAGCGGTTGGATGTGCATGCGCGCGGTGGCTGCCAAAAGCCAAGACCCTGTTGGAGCCAACGTCATCGGACGGCAGAAAACAGCAGAAGAGCCATACAATAGCCACACCCAGAGCCAGAGACCAAGGAACCGGAAGTCAGGAGCACGCGACAGACAAGCCTAGGTAGGTACAAATATTTGGACCCAGCTATTCTCGGTAGACATTGTTATACGATCTTTTCTTGGGGCAAGAGTGGAAATTGCAAAGTATTGCAAGATTACCATACCTCGATACTTACTATTTCTTGCATCTGAAACATACCGCTTAGCGATGTTGATGTTGATGTTGATGTTGATGCCTGATTTGTTTCCCTTTGCTTCTGAAGCATGGCCTTTTTACCGAGGCTGAACGTTTGCAACCTAGCTTCTTCTGTCATCCTTCAGCTAACACAAACCTCCCGTCTTACAGGTGGCAGGACGAGTAAATATTTCTAGCACTTTTAGATAGTCTCTTTAGAATTAGTGTTAGCGATATAATACTTATAACCAAGCTCCTTGAACGAATGTTAATTAGATTAGCCAAATGGTAAATAAAACTTGTCAAGTAAATAGAATCCCGAATAAATTATCCAAGATATTAGCGTAAGTGAAACTGGGTAATCAAACAGTACCATTCACGAACTTCTCGAACTATCAATCTCACAGCGAATGCAATTTTGTCATAATCAAATTACCTAGACAGTCAATATCACATCCCAATTCCGCCTGGACTTTCTATGTTCTCCAGTCAAACTATTCCGGGGTTTACCCGAGGACAACGGCATCATCCCAAATCCAGCTGAGGAGGGAATCCAACAGTACCCATCCCATCCTACCTCCATACTGACAACCCTTCCCATCTCGCATCATACCATCCCCACGCCGTCTTCACCTCGACACTCGGAACGATCCAGAATACCCGCTGAACCCTCGTCCTAGACCTCCGAGTGCCAGATTTACAGGGCTTTGTCAAAGGTTCATCCCAACCCGTACCCAGATGGTTTTACAACTGCGCTGAGCCCAAGGCATCGCCTTCGAGTCCTTTTCGTGCCATTCCCAATATTGAAACCTCTTCACTCACCTGAGCATCTTCATTCCCACCCTTTGCCGACGTCTTCCATAGCGCAGATATGGCAGAGCCAATCTTCGAGCCAGCAGCAACTCCGGCCGGGCAGCCTCCGGATATCATGAATGACCCCGAGTTCGCCACGAATACCGAGATGGGTGATGATGGAAATGGGGACAGCGATACATGCAGAATATGCCGAGGAGAGGGCAGCGATTCCGAGTCCCTCTTTCACCCGTGCAAGTGTAGTGGGAGTATCAAATATGTCCACCAAGACTGCTTGATGGAGTGGTTATCCCATTCTCAAAAGAAACACTGCGAGCTCTGCAAAACGCCCTTTCGATTTACAAAACTATACTCACCCAATATGCCGCAGTCGCTACCGTTCCCTCTGTTAATCAAGCATGTTGCCATGCACATTGTCAAAAACCTAGCAACATGGTTACGTTTTATGTTGGTTGTAGTGGTGTGGTTGGTATTTCTGCCGTATGCGTTAAGACAGATTTGGCGGTTGTTATTTTGGTTTAGTGATGGCGGATGGCCTACGTATCATTCCAATATCGATGCTATTCGCAATGCAACAAACGCAGGAGCTCTAGAATTGGCGCGGGAAATGCAACTAGCGGCCAGCTTGACAGAAAATGGAACTTCGCCTGTCACGCCTTTCCATGCAGCTCAGACATCTTCGGCGAGTATTGGTGGGATCATGGGGCGAATCGTCGAGATCCTTTCACCCATCTCACAAACCCTAAACTTCACAGACCCGAATCCACCGAAAGGTATTTACCTTAGTATGGGGCCCATAAAAGTCTTCATGTCGGATGATTCTAGTAACCATACAACCAATCTCACCGAGTTTCTCGCAAGTATTCCTGGCGCCTCTCCCAGCCCATCATTGTTGAGTGAGGTATCATTCTTCCGGAATCTTACACGAAACGTTCACGTCAACCAAATTGTGATTAGCATTTTTGAAGGCTATATCATTACCTTTCTAGTTGTGGTGTCCTTTATTTTGGTCTTTCTTATTCGGGAATGGGTGGTACAGCAACAGCCTGGAATCAACATAGGGGCCGGTTTCAATGCCGAGTTTGCCGGTGCTGAGAGAGCCAGAGAACAGCAAGGTCAAGCCGATGCTCGTCGAAACCCGATTGAGGAGCGCCGAGCCGTAAGAGATGGGGGCCATCCAAATCCTATCCAGCAGCGGGAGCGAGTTATTGCTCGACCGAGGCGAAGAAATGTTCATTTTGGGGATGCTGAGGAAGTTCCGCCGCACCAGAACCCCGCTGAAGAAGCAGTCAGAAATGGCATTTTACCCTTGGAAAATGGGGCTTTTGCACCTCGTCCTTCACCACCACGTGAGGCCTTTTCCCCAGCTGTCGAAATACAGCGGAGACTTACCGAGGAGCCCAGAATGACGGAGGAGTTTCTAGCCATATGGCGTCGTGCAGACAGTGATCCTAAAGAAGTACTGCGCATCATTGAGGACGAGAACAAGGCTAGTGAGATGCGGTATTGGGTTAATGCCATGAAGGTGTTACAGGATCCTCTTGCACATGAAGGAAACTCGAACTCGGGGACGCATCTCACCGATAGAGATGTAGACCTCCCAGAATTTGCTACACCTGGTCCTCGGCGATACTCGCCTGTAGAAGCTTCCGTACCTGCCGATAGTGATACGAGCAGTGCAAGTACTGAAAGTTGGGTGGACATACAGAAGGCAATCAACATACCCACACAAGAACCAACAATCGAAGACTCACAGCCGCCCGAGGCGCTAGGCATAAGGAATGATCTTGACTACTCCTCGGAGAAGGGAAAACAGAAGGCAAATGGGACTTTAGAATCCAGTTCTACCATTCCTGATACAGATATCATCTCCACGCCGAGTTTGCCAAACTTAGATCTGGATTCCTCAGGACTTGATTTAGATCCCTTTGCGCCTAGACCACCCCGCCCAAGAGCTGTTTCTGATGGCCCCCAAAGAAACGAAAGCAAGTCTCCGCTAGGAAATAATAATTGGTCATTTTCCAATCTTCCTGAAGTCGATAAATCAGAGAGATCCAAAGATGTTTCATCTGTCGACCTTGTACACAACGAGGATCCTTCGTCTGGCAAATCTTCCTCAACCGCAAAAGGGCCCACAGACGATGCGGATGACGTGACTCGCCCGTTATTGGCGAATGTAGTCGAGCCGGAAAGAAATCCTGATGAAAATCGTGGTCAAGATGATTTCACTCGCATATATGACAACTTTGACGAGGCTCTTAACTCAGATAGCTCTGATAGCGATCAAGAAAATGATCATATTATAGACGACCCTATTCCCGGACCAGTTGCTGCTCAAGCAAACGACCCTCTTCCCCAAGCTCATGAGCCTGTCGTACCACGACCTGCAGAACATCGAGGTCTTTTGGGAAATGTTGCGGATTATCTGTGGGGAGCCGCTGGTGATGACAGACAAGAAGAACAAGGGGGAAACGATGAGCAGATCGTTCAAGATCTGGCAGCTGAGGCGCCATTTGTTCCCGTAGCTCATCACGACCTTTTCAACCAAGCTGATGCGGACCAAGATAGAGAGGTAGTTGAAGCCGCAATTGCCGCTGGAATCGACCCCAACGACCAGGATGCTATCGAGGATGCTGAAGACTTCGAAGGCATAATGGAACTTATTGGCATGCGTGGCCCGATTTTCAGTTTGGTACAAAACGCGCTGTTTAGCGCGTTCCTTCTGGCTTTAGCTGTTGCTACTGGTGTCTGGATCCCATATAATATTGGTAGGACATCAATATTACTTGTGGCAAACCCCGGTCCTGCCTTCAAACTGCCCTTGAGGCTTATATTTGGATGTGCGGCTTTTCTACAGGATCTTACTTTGTCCGTTCTTGGATTTGTGTCGTACTGTTTGATTTTAGCGGCCGGGATACCGACAAGACTATGGTCCTATGCATTTGCAACTTCAGCCACAGTTAAGGTCGTACAAGAATCTCGACTTGCGCCAGCCGCCGCGAAGGTGTCATACGATGCTTTATTCAGGATACTAAATGGCACCGTCAATACCATAATCCACGTCACAGACTCCGAAATGTTTGCATTCTCTGCAGCCTCGCACGAGTCGCTCATAAGCATACAAACACTTATCATTGACACGGTCACTGGGATTTGGGCTGCTGCCGCGTACTTGTTCACTGGAGACTGGAGATTATCGATTGGTGGCACCTGTGAATTTCTTCTCGATTGGCTCACGTACACTTGGGATATACTGGCTTCCGTGCCCGTACTTTTCCTCAAGCCAGACTCTTGGGTGATTAGTCTTGGTGTGGCAGAACGAACAACGCCGCTTGATCTAGGGCTCAGTGTATGGGATGGATGGGCCAGATTTTGGGCCATTTTCTCCGGCTACACGGCTCTATGTGTTTTGGGTGCCCTCTATGTTAGAAAAGGCTCGCCTTTCTCTACCAGCCAAGTGGGTCGAGAATGGGAGGCCAGTCTACTCGATTTACTCAACCAAGCTGGTGGTGTCATGAAAGTAATTCTCATCATCAGTATCGAGATGCTCGTTTTCCCGCTGTATTGTGGGCTCCTTCTGGACGCTGCTCTGTTACCGCTCTTCGAGAATGCAACGATCATGTCTCGAATCAACTTCACCATAGAGTCACCATTCACTTCCATGTTTGTCCATTGGTTTGTGGGTACATGCTACATGTTCCACTTTGCTCTCTTTGTGTCAATGTGTCGGAAGATAATGCGAAAGGGGGTTTTATGTAAGTCTGATATCTGTGATCCCTAAATCTCCGCTAATGATACTAGATTTTATTCGCGATCCTGATGACCCAACATTTCACCCCGTAAGAGACGTATTGGAACGAAACGTGGCGACGCAGCTGCGAAAGATCCTTTTCAGTGCATTGGTTTATGGTGCATTGGTGGTCGTGTGTCTAGGTGGTGTTGTATGGGGCTTGGCACTCGCTTTCAAGAGTGTATTGCCAATCCATTGGTCGTCTAACGAGCCAGTACTAGAGTTTCCAATCGACCTACTCTTCTACAATTTTCTGATGCCCCTGGCCGTTAAATTCTTTAAACCATCTGATGGGCTTCATGCCATGTATACATGGTGGTTCCGCCAATGCGCACGAATGCTACGACTCACATGGTTCATGTTTGACGAACGGAAGCCAGACGAGGAAGGTTATCATGTTCGGAAGACCTGGTCGGATATCTTCAGAGGATTCAAAGGCGACCCTTCCATTCCAGTTGAGACAAACGATAAAGATGCGCCATTTGAAAACGACGCTGAGATGAAAGCATACTTTTGTCGCGATGGACAGTACGTTCGAGCACCAGCTTCTGATCAAGTCAGAATCCCCAAAGGAGGACGAATATTCATGCCTGTAGATGAGATGAACGAAAGACTGGATGGTAAATGGGATCAGCCTGATGGTGTGCATGGTCGAACCAACGAGCTGTACAAACAGGTCTATATTCCGCCCTTCTTTCAGCTCCGTATATGCTTGTTTATACTCTTCATCTGGCTTTTTGCTGCCTTTACAGGCGTTGGTATTACCATAGTACCGCTCGTCTTTGGGCGCTATGTTTTCGCTAAGATGATCCCGCCTCATGTTCGCAAAAACGATGTGTATGCCTTCTCTATTGGCATTTACATTCTAGGGTCTATGTTATATGCCGTTCTTCATGTTCGACAATTTTTCTCCTGGCTACGGAATGCTCTAGCTCTTGATGCAGAAACCCCATATAACATTCTACGTCGTGCTACAACGATAACTATTCGCTTTGCGCGTATTACCTGGACATACAGCGCTTTTCTGCTCGTCCTACCAACGCTCTGCACTTGTCTCGTCGAATTCTATTTCATCCTTCCTCTTCATACATTTTTCTCGGCTGATGAGAGACATGTTGTACATTTTGTACAGAGCTGGACTCTCGGCTTGCTATACGTTAAGCTCACTACACGTGTGATTCTCTGGTATGAAGACTCACGAGCGGCACAAGCCCTTCGCGCCGTCACCCGGAATGGATATTTGGACCCAGATGCGAGACTGGCAACTCGCAGTTTTATCCTGCCAAGTGTATTCCTACTTTCATGCGCCCTAGGGTGGCCTTGGTTGATTGCGATTATCGCTACCAAAACCGTGATGAGAGATCAACCGCAGAATCACATCTTCGCTTATCGATATGCATATCCCTTCTGCTTGGCCATGCTGGTTGTCACCATGGCACTGTGGCGAGTGTTTGGCATGCTCAAGCAGTGGAGGATGATGATCCGGGACGAGGTTTACCTTATTGGAGAGCGGTTACATAATTTTGGGGATAGGAGGGTTGTCAGTCCGAGTGTATCTAGCAAAGTGGTACCACCGGTCCAAAGGCTGGATACTTGATTTTCCAGTCGAGCGGATGATGCGGATACACTTTATAATAAGTAGAACTCGTGGTAGCGGTGCGTGACGATTGGCATGAATGGAACAAAATATTGGAAGAGGAATCTGTAAGGGAAGGGATACATTGCACTGGCGTTTTTCTTTTTGTGTTTTCCCCTATGGGAAAGGGGATAACAGTGGTGATTAAACTCACTCTTTTAGCGCACTAAGCTTCTCTCTTTTTTTTGGTGTGTTTCATTAAGAGAAAGAAAGAGAGGAAGCAAGAAAGATATCCTCTCCTATGGGTGTGTTAGGAACTCCGGTGGTTACTTAGTTCTTTATAATAGTTAGTTCCTTTTAATGAGATTCCTCGTTTTGTTCATTCGTCTTCTCTGCGCTTCTTGGATCCCTGAGGGATTGGCTCTATGTACTATGTATGATCTGAGCGGGACATGGCTGTCCTTTTGGGCCTCTTGTAGTAGGTATTGTAGATTGATAAATATCTTTTTTCTTCTCACGTTCCATTGGCTGCTTGGTGATTGTTGACTTGTGAGGTTGTGGGGTTGTGGGGTCTGTAAGGGTTCTTGGTGGAAAGTAGATTGATGGGGATAGGGGCTTCGGGTCGTGTAGGTAAGATAGGTAGGTAGGTGTTGCGGTTATGCGAGAGACTACCTGGAGGTCTCTAGAAATCTCTCCCAAGGTCCTGTTGCTGACTCTGGTGAGTTTCAGGCGGGTGACTGGGATAAGTCAGGTGTTACGGTATTAGGATGTGGGAAGGAGCGAGTCTGGGCTCGGGTTTGGGCTTGGTGGGAGTGGTAATTTCACGTTTTCTAGCTTACGGGGAAGGGACGATGGCGAGCTCGTCTGGGTCGAGGTTGAGGTTACCTGGTGTGAGGAAGAGGGACGTGTGCTTGCCTACCTAGTCGTCAAGGTTCAGTTGAGTTGAGAGGGTCTAGTTGAGAGCCCGGATCAATGATCATGTCAGGATCTTGTTGGAGTGGGAAGGAGCCAGCCACCCGATGGCAGTTTCAACTTGACTGTGTTGTGTTAGGTGAACCCTTGAACACCTTTTGGGCAGATGAGGAAGGAACATTCTTAACGCAGTCTCCATGATAACTCTGCTTATCAGCTTTCAGAACCTATACCGCTACCGCTACCTCGTAGCGAAGATTAGCTTCGATTATATAACCTTGTACAGGACTTCTTTTCTTTAACCCCCTTTCTCACTTCTTGGCGTCACATGGATTGGGATTTTGTCAGGGGAAGGGAGTCATTTTATCGCCGAGTGAAGACATGAAATATTTTGGTTCCCGGTCTTCGGGTACCTAGGTACAGTCATATACAACTCCTACTACATAAACCCTTAAACCCTACTAAAACCACCCATTTTTACCTACATTAGAACAAGTTGAACAACCTATATTTGATTCCTCCTTTAGTACCTTTCTCTTTAACTAAAAAGAATAATTAACAATAACCTTAACTAACTTTCAATAGAAGGCGCTCTACTAAGAAGTAGAAATAGCTCTCTTGGATCAGTCTACTATAGGGTAGTTATACAATATACAAGCTGATTTTGGGACCTTTTCGGTGTAAGAAGTACACTTTGCGATTTCACTTAACTTCCTACCTAATAACTTTAGGACTATAAATATACTAGACAAATTCAGTAGATACAAATAATCGCAATTATCTAATTTTCAACTATACCTACGTATATAGAATTAAGACAGTGGTAGAATAGGAATAACGTGAAGTGTTTACCCTGAGTTTTGGTGTTGTTGTAGGGTTTATGTAGTAGGGTTTGCATACTACTGTATTCCAATGAATTGGCAGAAGTTGTCTTACAGTGAATGTACTCATGAACTTTGGTGAAATCTGCGCTGGTGATCAAGGTAGGAAGTGATTTCGTAAGGGTCCCTCGCTCTTGTGTAAGATCTTACCACATGGTCAATATACTGTCTGAACTCACCCTATAGTTTGAGTTCCTTCTAATAGGTATTATAAAATGCTACAAGTATGATATTACTTCAACATAGAGCCGCATCTCTTTTTACATCGCTTATGATCTGATCTTACACATCAAGTTTCATTTTTGGACTTCGCATTGAAGTTATTTATTGTCTTTGCTGTCTATGTTGTGCGCTAGCTATTGTTATCTTCTAGAGCCATCCTCTGCCCAAAACCAGCTCAAAAGGCCCAGGGTGTATTGGAAGTCTGGCGCCTGCGTCATTGGCTAGCTCTAAAACTTGTCTCTCCTTTTCTCGTCACATCTTAGCTTGGGAGTATCTAGTCGTCCTTCTTGTTCTGCGCTAGCATGAACCGGATTGATTCTGGGGGTGTCCAGCTCTCCCAAGCAAGGAATCTCCTCCAAAGCCGGTCCTCGTCCTCATCATCTTCTTCGAGGGCATCGGCAAATGATTTTGTTGCTTCTTCTAACTCTGCGAACTCTTAGCGAAGTTCAAGGGGGGATAGGCTGTAGGGCGTGTATTACCTCTCATCTTTTCCATCTCCTTTTTAAATTCCCATAAGCGAGCCTTGACCTTTCCCTCCGCATCTTTCCAAGAGCTCCAGGTTCTGAGAGACCATACCCAAGGGTTCCTGTCGTCAATCAATTGGGCTTGATACTTGGTCTCCAAGGCTTCAGAAGGACCAAAAAGATCAATCGGACGCTTCGTTTTCACGGTCTTTGCCAGATCCCAGGAATCTAAACCCCGTCCAGACGAACGCTCATCTGCATCCCCATCCAAAAGGACTGCTAAATTCTTGGGCTGGAACCTACGAAGAAGAGTAAACCAGCTGGGTGTCTGCCGGGTTATTCTTCTTTTAGACATGTCGACAAGCTCCGTTCTGAGAATCGCCCACGTAATAGCCACTTGATGAATATGTGGTTCGTACTCACAAGGAGCTCTCGAGACTTCGAGATCTCTCGGCTGATTGTTGCACCGACCGCATGACCAAAGAAATTCGAATTCAGGATATAGATCCCAGTTACTTGAAGCCCAGGCAATTGTATCTACTTCCCGGTTGAAGTAAAAAGGGCGGCTGCTGCCATTAAATCGTGCGGTCATATCCGAAAGGCTATTGTCGAAAAAGTCAAGTTTCAGTTCCAGAAGCGTCTCATATGCTTCTTTACAAGAACTGGCGGTCACACTGGTTTGAGAAAAGCTCACGCCTTCGACGAGACCCATGACAATGACTTGCGGTAATTTCAAGGCCTCCGCCCATATCATCCTATTTGAGTTAGCAAAGAATGTCAATCTGGAAGCTCGTACTCACTTTCGGAGTTCAAATGGCAAACATCCAAAAATAGTGAATCGTTCAGGCTTGGGCATTTCGTGACTCTGAAGTTGACCCTCGTCTTTGGTAACCTCCAAAGTGACCTCGAGATCGGTTTCTGGTGTTGGGGATTGAGAGACGGAATCATCGACAGAGACTTGAAGATTGGCCATCTTATCATGGAGCTCTTCCTCTGGTTCCTCAAGATAATTGCTAGATGGAAGTTGAGCAGTAACGCTATGGAGTTGGGAAAGGTGAATAATGGCTCTTTCATCGGCGTTCGAGGTACCATTACCATCTCTGTTATTGCTATCTATCTTAGCGAAAGGTATATTTCGTTCTTCTCGTTGTAAGGTAAGAATTTGAAGATCTCGAGAGTGGTTCAAGGCTAGTTTACCAAACTGGTGGTTGTGTAGAAGGTTTGGGCTTGGGTGAGCGGTGGATTATATTTAGACCTAGCATAGCGCCGAGTCTGCGGAGATGTTCATTCACCTTCATGAGCCTCTTAGTTGACCTCAAGCCAGTGTCTTAAAGGCTCACTTTCAAGAAGGGCCATACAACTTACCCAAGGTATAGTAGACAGGGAAAACTACACCGTCAGAGATTCCATACACCTGTATCCCAGCGCATGCGAATCTCCCGTAGTTAGCACCGCTCCAACTGTCGCAACACCCATATTATCATATATTATTTTACGTAACTCGACACTGTAAGACTACATTACTAGATTCAACACAGCACTACCCGTATCTCTTTTTAGACAGGTAAACAAGGCCCATCCAATTGAGACTGGAAACTCAAGGAGATCGTCGTCTTGTTTGCTGACTTATATGAAAAGGCATATTTCAAGATTACAATGGAAAGTGCTCCAGCTAGCTAGCTTTGGAGGTGAGGGGAATGATAAGTCACGTGATGTAATTGTGACCTTGAAACCACGAAACAACACATATCTAGCGAGACTAGCTGAACCCGCAAGATACCGGAAAAAACAACCAACCAGAAAAGGCATGTACATAATATCTCATGTAGACAGATACTTCAGTTTTCTACAATAATCCTATCAAAAAGTTCTCCCAAGTATTCCCCAAAGCCGTGTTTTGGGCTTTGGCAGGAAGAATAAGAAGAATAGAGAAAAAAAGCCCACAGCCCAAAAAGCGACCCAAGTGAAACTTGACACGTTGGATCTTTTATGCCACACAATATCCTCTTTCTCTCGTTATGCATATTTTGGCACACGTAAGGTATACCCGAAGTACAATCATCCGTAAAAACCACCCTCCCTCGGACTTCACAGGCTGGCTTTAAAGAGTCCGAAGTTTTCACTCTTCTCTGTCAAATACGAAGTTCAGAAGATCAATTCAACTCCCAGCCATGCACACGTCCAACACCACCCATGCTTCCTTTTCGTCTTCTTCTTATTTTGTTTCGGTGTCTAAAAACACTAGCTTCTGTTCGTAGTTCGTAATTCAGTCCATCTTCAAGCCTTCACCTTCCTCAACGTGAATCTCAGTAGCAGGTTCTTCAACTTCCTCTCCATCAAGGCTGTGGTTCACGTTGAATTCCGGGCCCCGTCTAGCCAGTAAATCTTCATGGAGACCCATGATGCCAAGTTGTTGTTCCTCGTCCATATCGGGGACGTGGTTTTCATCGATGTAAGACTCATCAGGACTGGCGTTTTCAAATTCCACCAAGCGACCAGCTCTCGAACCTGAGCTTGCCGAAGAGTTGCACTGACCACGATCGCTGCGACCATCATCCATCTCGTCCGAACTCGCTCCATCACCAATGACTTTCCCTCGGGTATTTCCTAAGCCATTGAAATTCCATGTGGCCGGCATCACACTATCTATGCCTTTAAGCTGGTTGTAAGAATTGACGTTGTTGATGTTCAGACCATCCTCTTCCATCCCAATGGCCTCGTCATCCTCGATGCTGTCTTGAATGGGATGGTTGTCGTTCATAGTAGCGTCATTATCATAAAGTTCTGCATCGTTATCTTCGTGGGTTTGGTAGGGAGGCAGACTCTCCATCTCATGAGCCGAACCATGATTTGGTTGACGGTGAGCTGCTTCTACTCCGGTCAAGGCGCTCGACGACCCACGAAAGGTATTTCCGACGAGGCGCTGTTCTTCCCCCGACTCCATTGCATCATCATCATTAGGGTCATGTGGATTTTCGAAATCATCAAAGATCTTTTGAAATTTTTCACCGCCTAGCGGTACCTCTGATCTTCGCCGATAGAAAAGAAGGTATGCAGCGGCGGTAACCACTGCATTTGGATCGTTGATTTTATGTACGGAAGAGTCTGGAGGAGGATCAGTAGATGAAGAGACACTGAGAATCAGTTAAACTTACCGTTGTACTCGTACCACTCGCCATCGATGAAGCTTTTGGCGAAAGCAGTATAATGACCACCCCCAAGTCCTCCCCAATGATCGTCAACTGCAATCAGGTCGTAGATTTCTCGTTTCCCATCTTCCTTTTCAAAAACGCGCGAAGAAATATCAAGGCCCTCGATGGGGAAGTCGACCATAACATCGAGTTTATCGCGGCGCGTACCACTAGAGCTAAATCTCTTGAGATGTATGACAAGGACGTCAGGTGTCTTCCAGAGCTCTAGCTTTTTGCTTGCTCGTACATGTTCCTTGCAGCGAGGACAGTACCAAGTATCCGCCTCTGATAAGACTTCCTCCTTGCCGAACTCGTTCAGGCAATCGTCCAGGGTAATGCCATTTTTGCGACGTTGTGCGCGTGCCTTTTTCTTTGCATCAAGTTGCGGATCTGGAAGTGTGGGCAAGTTGGTGTATCTATCGACACCGCGCATTGTATCATGAGCATCATCGCCACCGTACATGGCCGCCCAGGCCTCCTCATTCCAATCAACGATAATTCCTTCTCCAAGACGAATAAGTGGCCCATCGTCCACAACTTCTTCGTCATCGTCGTTGGCGCCATCTGTCGATGCCCGACGCTGGTTCCCCTTTCTTGAGTAAGTCTTCATTTTACGATTGCGACGCTTGTTGTGACCTACTCTGACCCCAGCTCTTGATCGGACAGGAAGAGCCTAGTCTTCGTCAGAATACCTTCAATCAAGAAGGAAGCTGTGCAGATTCGGATGGGAAATAATCAATGAATTTCGGATTGTGAAAAGAAAAA
This sequence comes from Hymenoscyphus occultus, assembly GCA_900536445.1. Lineage (NCBI taxonomy): Eukaryota > Fungi > Ascomycota > Leotiomycetes > Helotiales > Helotiaceae > Hymenoscyphus > Hymenoscyphus occultus. Next base: position 29,993 of record UNPT01000212.1, read on the forward strand.
TCGAACTCACCTTAGATATGACGGGCGCAGGAGCAGCAGCAAGTTCATCTTCGCTGCCGCTAGACTCTTCGTTCATCCGTGTTTGATTAGAGAATGCAACAGAATTGTCTTCGTTGCTACTCTCTGATCTGGCTCGGGTACTTGATCCATCAGATCCATCTAAGCCGTCAACGGGATTTTGTTGTGATAGCGGAATTCTGGAAGCTAGTGGAGGATATGAATTATCGTCTTTGATGTTATTGAAGCCTGAACAAATTAATGTATTCGGCGATGTGATGTAGTTTAGTACAAACATGTTTTGAAGTTGAGGATTTAGGTATTCTCCCGGACTCATGAACTTTGGTCGTCGTTTGGTAAATGCCTTCAGAGGCAAACTATAAAATTGGTCAGTAAAACAGTTGTGCTCTCAAGCCCGTGACTCTTACAATTCTTGGTCGGCGCTCTGGGATTTTTCACCATCAGCTTTTCCGGCCACGATAGAGTCCTTCATAGTAACGTCCACAAGCTCATCTTCGCCATCAACTGAAGTTGCAACTACCTTGCTACCCCCGGAAGAATCAGCATCAGATCCAGTAGTGAGAACGATGTCCGGATCAACGCCATCCGAAACACTAGCATCAGCCTCATCATCTTCATTGGCGAATGCGCTAGATGTGCTTAAGGTCGCAATTTTTTCGAGGATCTTTCTTTTGATTACTTCGATGTCTCGAGCCTACGTTGGTTAGAACACAGGATGAGATATTTGGTGGCTCAGAACACTTACCTCTGAGGGATTGACTACAATGAAATGCGGTGCCTCAGTAGCCATCCACTTGTTTTTATTGAATTTGTTGTTGCGTGCAGGATCTGGTTTGCGATAGAAGACAGGCACGAGCATGCTATCTGCCATTGGATCACTCCAATGTGGTATTTCATCTTCCATATCAGGCATAGTACTCAGCACTGACTGAAAATGCTTTTGTTTCTTGGCTTTGCGTACTGGTGGCCAATTGGTCACCTTTGCTTCCAATTCGTAGACCACGGGACGGTCGTTGTTTCCAACCTCTTCCGAGGCCACTTGTCCATCTTCATAGATTTTGTAGAACTTTTTGCTGAATTCCTCGGCAGCAAACAATCTATCAACTGGTACGCCGACTCGTTTACTGATAAATTCCTTCAGATTCAAAATGGTGCCTTGCTTGTCGATGTCGACATTGATGATGACAGGGGGGTCATTCAAGGGAAAGTAGAAGACGGGGAATTGCCAAGAGCTTTCGATGGGCAATTGCAAGGTCAAAGCGTTAAATGGATCAAATGTGATGCTCACTTTCGAGCACTGGGGGCAAACGAGAGTTGACTGATACATGCCAGTAAAAAGGTCTGCAATGACAGAGTCATCACGTTTCTTGGTAATGTCCCAAACCTTTTCTGCCATTTCTCGAATTGCTTGCGGATTGCCGATCATTTCATCAGTCGAATCTGGCTTTTCGATGTACGGCTTCTTTCTCACGCGACTCAAGTCCTCCTGTAGACCATCGAGAAGGAAACCGAGAAACTCCTGGGAGTCTTGCTGGCCATAGCCCGAAAAAGACGGAGCATATTTACCAATGGTGGTCTTGAATTGGCGAGGAGCCACTGATGTCGGTACTGGGTCCTTGTAAAATTCCTGCAAGAGACGATAATAGGCCATGGCAACCTCGCCATTGTTTCCCAGCGGATTGTCGACATTCAATTCCGAAGTTGCAGTACCAGTTAAGAAGTACTTGGTCAGCTCCTCCACACTTCGAACGCACTGGAGCGCAGAATTCATGTAGCAGGTATTCCCAAGGTTACTTAGACCAACTGTCCCCAGAGTTCTACCATTCTTTGACCGGCCTCGCGTGATCACACCAAATGGAGCTGGGCTGCTTCTACCGCTAACAGGCGCGCTCTGAGAGGCACCGCTACGCGATAGAGCAGTAGAAGCGCCGTGCTTGCCCGCAACAAAATTGGAAACATGCGTCTTCGATTTAGCATCAACCTCTTCATCGATCACGATGGTCTGATCTTCTGCTAAGCCTACAATCGACAGAGTCACATTGCCGTTGTATTTTGGATTGGCACTAACGTCCTCGTGTTCCAGGACCTCTCTTTGACTTCCTTTCTCGAGGTGCAAAAATGATGTCACGTCCAACAAGAGATCCGTCCACAAATCCTGAGGTTGCCGAATAGATGAAATGTTCTCTGAATTTGGCGAACTGGGACGTGATGATGGTGGTGTGGCGGCGTTTGGAATAGGCGCCGAGGTATTTGCAGCGGGTAGTTGCCGGGGCACTCTCCAAATTCTGACCTTTTTCGACTTTTCTATGCTCGTCCTAAACTTTATCTTCTCAAGAAACTCAACATATCTTGTGGATGTGCTCAGGACTAAAACAACAGGTTTGGGCCTTTCAGCTTTGAGCTTTTGGGGGAGCAAGATCGGGGTTTGATCTCCCCATAACCTATGTATTGTAAGGATTGGGGGGTTCAACTCGTACTGCATGTTGGGAAGGCCGTATTTGTCGGGGCTCGTGTTATGGGCGTAACGCACGATCGGGACCGTCCCCGGCATGATTCCATACCATTCTACAATCATGTCCCAAGCATCTTTAGGGAGCATCTCGAAATGTTCTGGTCGGTTCATTCCAGGTTTGAGTTGGGCAAACTGAACTCCTTCCGCATCTGTTATGAGTTGTTGTATAATATCTGAATTATCCACTGGCCCAATCTCCCCTTCTGGCTCAACTTTGCTATGCTGCCTTGCCTCTGTGCCTCGATCGGTGACACGTTTAAGCCAAAGCATAGACACCAAGTAAGACTCGTCTCCCTCTTGCGGTTGTCCTTCCAAAGCTGCCGTCGCCAATGTGCTTACAGTCTTGATCTGATAGTCGATAGAAGGAATATCTGTAGTAAATTGAAATCAGCTATGTCGCAGAGAGCAAACAACTAAGTGTACGTACCTGTGCAAGGTTGCATTGTTTGGGTAGTGGGCTTGTCTTCTTCCGCAGAGGCATTGGGCGACTTGTCTTCGTCTGCTCCAGCAGGTAGTGTTTGTGAGCTGTCTGGCAGGGACTTCTCATCTTGTAGCTCTTCCGATGGTAGAACAGTGACCATTTCCACATCTTCTTTCTGGTCCAAGACCACATCAGACTCTTCTAGGTCCGACGCCCGTCTCTTCAAAGGCGAGGAGGACCTCTGTGTCTCGTTTGCAGCTTCGCCCATCATTATCCTTCTAGAATGTGTACTGATGGGCGACTGGCTTTTGTAGGCCCCTGTGTCGTTTGGGGCAAGTGAGGCAGCTCGTTGTTGCGCGGCTGACGAATCCACGCCGCCTTCACCGTCGATGGAAAGACCAGCGTATGCTGCACTGGGTGAGCTTGCCGCCGACGAAATGTACTCTGGACCAGTAAATGTGGAAGGGTTCTGTAGGTGTGAAGGAATATGGGGAGGGAGCGTGGATTCGGAAGCGGGAGATTCAAATTGGGGCGGGTCGCGGGGTGGTAGCGATTCTTCAACGGACCTCAGAGGGTTATCTGGATTGTGATTGTGGACAGGATGCGGGGAGGTTGTGTGACGCGGCGAGAGCTTTCGTTTCTTTGCAGAAGACGCCGTGGTGATGCGAGCTGCCTGTGCAGCTCTGAGATGAGATCGCCTGGTGGGAGTCGTATGGCTACGAGATCGTGAATGGTTGGTGGTGGGAGGTGGGAGGTGGATTGGTGGTGTAGAGTAGGCGTTGGGCGATGCTTCCTCAGACTCAGATGCTCGGTGGTGGGACAACCAGAGGGGGAAGGCAAGTATCGGAATTTATGGATATGGGCCAGGACAAGCAGACGGCCACATCGGATTTTGATTGCAACGGAATTAAGTGTGGCCAGATTGGTGGTGAATCACTGCTGGGGGTATGGGTGTCAGGGCAAATGTAGAGGTTTCAATCCTGTATGCGTAGCGTTGAGTCTCTGCCTGCTCTGGATCTCAGCGTAGGTTTGGTGGTGTTGTGCGAGGACGCCGTCAATTTTTGGAGAAAAATGGCGACACCAACACTACAATCACCAAGACACCAATTCCTGAATAGATGCAGAAATGAATAGCTATAGCCCCAGAAAAGACTGTGTCACGAACGTACCACGGTTTTGGCAAATGAATTGGCAGTTTCCAAGGGTATGACTTTTAGTCAACGTTGCGCGTGGTCAATTGCAAGTCATGTTGGCCTGAGCTGAGGTGGAGTCTCAAGTCTGCATATTCTGAATGGATTTCAAATCAAATAAATATTCTAAAGAATGAAATTCTTCTCTTTCTCTTTTGAGATGTTTGTTTGTCGTAATACAATGTCTTCTATTTGATGTGCAGGCGAGCGTTTCTGTTTTCTCCGGAACCTTGAGCACTTAACTGATTTTCAACTATAAACACATCCAACGGAATTACAATCTTGACACATATATAATGAAACGCTGCTTACACATATCCTAATTTCGTTCAATCTACTCAAGCCGTCAAACATATAAAGTGTTTCTTCTTGTTATTAACCTTTAGCCTTTCCAACAGAACTGGGCTGGAGCTCCGTCACGTGACTACTACTTTTCTGTATGCCGCGGGTAGCGGTCATCTCTGACTATCCCTGACTCCGTAACTCCCACAATACTGGTAGACAGAACCCCTACTAAACCCAAATGAGAATGATAACTTTTGCAGTTTATTCGCTATCAGCTTGTTCAAAACATATGTTTCATTCTTAAACCCCCATTTGCGCAACAAAAGCATCTCGTAAAGCCCTACCGTACCTACCCTACGACGGGTAGCCAAGGAATCTATCAAAGTTGCCGTCTAGATGCTTTTTAATTTATTACAGGTCAGCTTACACTAGCCTCAAAATTTACAAAGCAGGAAAATTCTCATAAGCATACATTGCAGGACTCTTCAATTCGTTGATACTTGCTGTGCGGTGGAGCACGGCGGTCAACAAACAATCGCACAACCCCAAATATATGCGAGGCGAGTGTGGCATGCCCTCTCTCTCCACACAACCCGTCTACTTTACGAGACGAGATCTTTCATTAGCATCATCGGTGAGACCATAATAGACTGCCAGAACACGCTTTCGATGGTTTGGGTAGTGTACATGAAAGCCCGTCATAAGTGTTACTTTATTGGGCTAGGAAACAATAGGTGAATAGTCACTTCCGCTCACCGAAATGACTCGATTCGGCACCTACAGTATCAAGGCAGTGAGGCAGCTGAACTGTTTTGCTTGCCTAGCTTTGGCTTACCTCTACTGCACTTGATGTATATATATAAAGTTCTTTCCTTTCCTTCCCTTCCCATTTTCTTCCATCGTGCACTGGAGAACCCCACTCTCCGCACAACCACCATGAATTCTTGTGATACCCAAGTCCGGCCTTCTAGCTCCAATGAGGCATTCCTCGATCCGGGCCAAACCAACCCCCAAACCGCCATCTTAGAAGCCTTCTTTCCGGGATTTTCTCTCATCTCCTCCGCACTCCTCAAATATGCCAAAATCGACCTCTCGCTCTACCTCCCCATGCTCTTCGTCCTGGGACTTATCATTTTCGTGACAAGGTATTGTTCCGACTGGGCCTGGGATTTCGTGGAAACGCATGCCATGTCTAGTGCAGATATCCGCGTAGATGATGAGATTTACAATATGTTGATGGCGTGGGTTGCCAATCAGCAGTTTGCCAAAAGAACGCGTCGTTTTGTGGCGAACACGAATCTTAATACGCGAGCGTGGCTACTAAGCGCTTGGGTTCAGGATCGGGAAGATGATGAGGCGGAAGAGGAAGAGGATAGTGTGGGGTTTGATGCTGATGGGAACCCGGTTGGTAAGATTGGGGGGAGTAAGGGGAAAGAAGTGAGGTTCACGCCGAGTTTTGGGACGCATTACTTTTGGTATAAGAAGCATCTCTTACTTTTTAGAAGAGCCAAGGAGGAACGTCAAAATGGGTATGGATCTGTAAGTTAAATGCGTGTTTTTCTTTTTTAGCTTTTGTCCTGACTACCCTACTTTGATTTGGTGACCGGATTACCTGGATGGTCTAACACTTTCGCGAAATAGGTCAGTGAGCGAGAGGAAATCTCCATCTGCTGTTTTGGCAGGAACCCAGAGATTCTCAAGACACTCCTGGAAGAGTGCCGCACAGAATTCAAAAAAGGTGATGAAACTCGAACGGTTATCTATCGTGGAGGATCAAAGTCTTCACTAGCAGAAACCTCTTGGACCAGATGTATTTCGCGAGCCTCCCGACCATTCTCGACTGTCGTTCTCGATGAGACTGTCAAACAGAATCTTTTGGATGACATGAGAGATTATCTGCATCCATACACTCGGAGGTGGTAGTAAGTAGCATTCCACATCCCGACAAAATCCATGGCATCGTTCTAATACTTCCCAGCTCTAACCGAGGTATTCCATATCGTCGTGGCTATCTATTATATGGCCCTCCAGGTACCGGGAAAAGTTCTCTTAGTTTTGCAATCGCCGGTTACTTCAAGCTCAAGATCTACATCGTCAGTCTCAACTCGCCCTCCATGGACGAAGAAACCCTGGGAACGCTCTTTTCTCAACTCCCCAAGCAATGCGTAGTCCTCCTCGAGGACATCGACACAGCAGGCCTGACACATACCCGAGGGGACGCCGCAAAGGATGACACGTCTAATAAACCAGAAAACCCAACATCCGCAAATGTCGTGAAACAAAATACTGAAAGACCTGGGAGGATCTCGCTCTCAGCACTTCTGAACATCTTGGATGGTGTAGCGAGTCAGGAAGGGAGAGTATTGATAATGACAACGAATCACATTGAGAAGCTAGATTCTGCTCTCATTCGCCCAGGCCGAGTCGATATGACCGTCAAATTCGACCTGGCAACCACCTCTATGCTCGCCACAATCTTCCGATCTATCTTCGCCACCCTGGAAGGTGACATTCCTCCTTCCGCCCGAGAGACGGCCTTCCCCCGTATCCGCTCCCATAAACCCTCATCAAGCACAAAAACAAAAACAGAGAAAGACATCTTAGATGAGAGAATTCGTCAAGAAGAAGAAGCAAGATTAGAAAAAGAATTCGCCGAGAAGAAGAAGAAAGAAGAGGAAAAAGTCGAAGAGTTGAGTAGACAATTCGCAGATGCCATTCCCAGTATGGTATTCAGTCCCGCTGAGATCCAAGGATATCTCTTGAAGTATAAGAGGGAGCCAGAGAGAGCAGTTCAGGGGGCCAAAGATTGGGTCAAGGGGACTATGACGGAGAAGCGGAAACAGGCCGAGAAGGACAGGCAGGATGAAGAGGCTCGGTTGAAGAAGGAAAGGGAAGATGAAGAGGCTCGGTTAAAGAAGGAAAAGGAAGATGAAGAAAAAGAAAAAGAGGCGAAGGAGAAAGTGGAAAACGAGGTCGAGGAAAAATTAGAGGCGGGAAAAAAACTTGTGGAGAAAAAAGCTTTGGTTAATGGTGTCAAGGATGATGAATACATGAGTGGTCTGTAGATGAGGGCCCGGTGAATTATATGAATACCTAAAGATGATTAGATACCCACATATCCTCCTTTCAATTATAACTAACGAATGCTGATTGAGTCGTAAATACAAGAGTTCCTACTATTCTGTCACGAGATAGGAAGGGGGAGAACTCTTCAATTTGTAAAGTAAGGTGTAGGTGGGTATCAAATACCCTAAAATGTAGTGTACTAAATTTAAGTAGGTGAGTTGAGTAGTAGGGTAGCACCTAAATACTTACTTAAATAAAGTGGTCAAAATCGCTACTCTATAGGTACATAATTCGCCAAGAACCTAATTAACTCAATTACTAATGAAGTAGAAGGAAATGGCCAGCCCGGGTGTCCGTACCACGCCTGAGGTACTCCAGCCGGGCGGTCCGCCTACTCACATTTAGCCCCGTGCCCCTACATATAGTACAAGCGACGGTATAAGCGAGGCCTCAGTGTCGGAAATGCTACCTTTTTTAATAATAAAAGCTAGTCCATCATAGTATTATGAGCTATCATGTCTTCTAGCTATAATGATTGATTATGAAAACACTAAAAAAAGGGTGTTCCTAAGTAGAATTGGCATCAAAGAACCGGATTTTCATGTGTTTTTCAGTGCTACTTAATTAGCAATTGAATAGTTAAGTCTACTACTTGACTCAACTCAACCAAAACATCTACTTATACTCAACTCAACTTAACTTAACTTGAGTAGTACTCGAGTCGACTTGAGTATTTGGCTAGTCTTTTAGTACACTGCTAAAATGATGCTAGTGCTAGTGGGCAGTGGGTGAATATCAAATATCCTACAATATATCCCTTTACACTTGGTTTTTTATAATGCCTTGAGCGACAAGCTGAAAAAGGAGTTCCAAAAACGTGTCTGTATGCAGCGCAGAGCCGGTGTGCAAAATTAGTTCGGAGGATAATTACTAATTTACAGTGACGTCATGGGTTGAAGTTCAAGCACAATGATGACACAAATTTGGTATAAGCGTAAGCGTTGATTATTCAATCTCTAAATTCTGGTCTCGGTTCCTTATTGAAAAAGAGAAAAATTGGCGTCGAGCCTGTGTATCCCGTCCCCGTCCTGTTTTTTTCTATCCCGTACCCATCTATCCGATCCGCGCATCTCAAATATCAGTCATATATACAATGAGTGAAGCCCACAGAGCCAACATTCGCACACCCAATCCTCTTCACGAAGAAAGATTTCTTCTTCGAGAAGAACGATGATTCAATCACCCCCACCACTAAACAAACAAAACACCAAAGAAAAGTGGAAAAACAAGAAGCCTGTTCTAAGCCTGAATTCCTCTCCAGAGAGAGTCCAGCGGGTATCACCAACAGAAAATTGTTCAAAAACGCCCTCTGTATCGCAGTATTTATCCATCAAGAATCGCGGCCGGAAAGAAATATGTTATCCAAATTTTTAGCATTTCGCAAGAGTGGAACCAGTGGCGCAAAGCGCAACTTCGTTGTCGGTTCCATCGACGTTTCCTTGGCAGTCGACGTTTAGTGGTGTGGGGCAATCAACACAATCGTTGGTAACCTTGAACTCCACACCGATACAGTCTCCAGCAACCTCGAATGAGAGAGATTGACCTGGGTTCTCGCCGGTGAGGGTTGCGTTTGGCATGTTGGATGGCTGTTGGGAGATTAGTCAGTCAGAGTTTGGAAACAAGGAATGGGAGGGGAGCTTACCAGTTGGAAGTCACAAGTGAAAGCCTCGAATTGGCGAAGAGTCACGGCGATGTGTCCACAGTCGAGAGCGAGAGAGGCGGGGACTCCAAGGTTTAGGGTGTGTGGGAAAGAAATGGCCTCGGCGATGGAGACGTTGTTGCGAAAGGCAGAGAGCGTGAAGGTGGCCTCGTCGGTGGCAAGAGAAGAGTTCGAGTTGTCCAGGGACTCAATGGACTTGGGCTTAGGACCAGGTCTGGTGAAGATGAAAGGAAAGATGGAGCTGGCAATAGCTGTGATGAGTCCAACTCCTGCGGCACCAGCTCCGAGCTTTTCCTTGTTGAAGGCTCTGGCGACGAGAGGAGCAGAAGAGGCCTTTGGCTTCGGAGAACAGTCGGTGGTTGCGTTGACTTCAGCTGGAGCGGGAGCGGGAGCGGGGACAGGTTTTGGGCCAGGTCTGGTGAAGATGAATGGCAGGGCAGAGCCAACAGCAGCTCCCAATAGTCCAAGCCCTGCACCGACACCATATAATTTGGCGGTTGTACCTCCGATTGCTGGAGGTGCAGCTACGGTCTCAAGATCTCTGGTAGTAACTGCGACAGGAGCGAGCTTTGGGTTTAAACATGCAGTTGAGGCGGCGGGGTCGGCGGCTTTGGGAGGTTCAGGAGCGACAGCCTTAGCGCCAGGGTTGTGGTTCGCAGTGTGGAACATAAATGTCAAAGGCATACCAACAAGTCCAACGAGGGCGCCGAGGGCACCAGCAATGGCTGTCTTTCTGCCATCCTTTGGCTCTCGGGTCTGAAGCCCTCGCAGTTCGAGGTGCTTTCTTGGAGGACTGACTTCGGTGGAGGTCGAGTTGGTGGAGTCAGTAGCGTTGGAAGGCTCAGAAGCGATACTCTTCGCGCCAGGGTTGTGGTTCGCCGTGTGGAAAATAAATGTCAAAGGCATACCAACAAGTCCAACGAGGGCGCCGAGGGCACCAGTAATGGCGGTTTTTTTGCCATCCTTTGGCTCCCGAGTCTGAATCTCTCGAGTTTCGAGCTGGATTCTTGTGGGACTGGCCTCGGCGAAGGTCGAGAGTGCGACGGTCGCAACAAGGGCGATGCTCCTGAACTGCATGGTGAGAATGGTATGAAAACTTGTGGTTGAAGGGAAGAAAGGTAAAGAGAACCGAAGTAAAGAGGAGAAGAGAAGTAAAGAGGAGAGAAGAGAAGTAAAGAGAAGAGAAGAAAAGAGGACAAAGATGAAAAGGAAGAAGGTGGTGGTGGTGGAAAGAAAAGAAAGTTTTGAGAGATATCCAGGCCAACTTATGTAGAAGTCTAAAAGAACTTGATTCTCAAAATCACTCACTCCGCCACCCACGCACTATACGGAGCGGAATACTCAGAAGTGGCCCGGTGGAGCTCAACCGCCACGATGGCCAACAATCAGCCTCTCCTTTCTACGGAAATATCCCCAGAGAAGCTAGGGAGAGTGGACTTCTCGGAGTCCCTCCGGACGGCTTTGGCCTAATTTTTAGCGAAATCAGCGAATCAGCGACCAAGATTTGGGGAATAGAAACATCTCCTTCTATCACATATGATCTGCGTGACATCGAGGCAGCCTTAGCTGTATACCCGGACCCTCTTTACCTCGTGCCAGGTATAGAAAATGTAGCTTTCCAAGGGTAGCTTTGGTGGATTACGGGGTAAAAATCCACCCATGAAGTTTTACGTTTGTTACCTAATGCCCAGGACGAAGTATAAACGAAACATGGGGTTTAGGGGTCCAATGGCGTCGGAAGTTTATGCGAGGCTTGCCGATTGGACTCGGCAAAAATGTTTTGTTTACAATTGGCTTCGGGCCAACCGAACCTTGAGGCTGAAAGGACAAGAATAGACAAACGAGGCAAAGCTCTTCCCCTCCCCCCCATGTTCGTGTATCACCCATACGAGTTTCTGGGGAAGCCACAATACGGCACGGGAGTAGTTGAATATACCGACAGATTCCCCTAAGATCAGCCACATGGTCAGAGGCAGATCGCCCTTCCAAATTGGATCCTGCTGGATACCGTAACGTAAGGGATTGATTGTTGCTACTTCGCAGGTATTGTTAAGATAAAACCTCCTAACGTCACGACTTTCGCCTCCTCCGGCCTATGGCCACGTGATCAACTCGAAGAAGAAGGCAGAGAGAATTGCGGCCGTGGCGATTTTTAATTCTCCGAATCCGTATACCGTACGGAGTACTGCTCCGTATGGCTGTACTCGAGTAGGAATAGTATCAAAACCTCCTTTTTTCACCAATCAGAAGGCAATAGTTGAAGAATTCAATCTCTCCAAGTTAATTTGTTGCGCTGTTGTGTTAGGTGGTTGTGGAAGATAACTTGAGGAAGAACTCTGGAAGGCTTTTCGTCCCAGAATTCGGGGTGCAGATTCAAGTGCCTGTTTGTAAGGTCTTGGTGGCACGTGGCAAATGTTTCCCATCCATGGATATGGTAGGTAACAAGAGTTGAACAGAGCTCAGATTCTCAGAATGGCTCGACACTCACACATCCACCCAAAAACAAGAAAGGAGAACTTCGAGGTCAAGTCGTACGGATTAGAGTTCTGGGCACGTCAAATAAAGTACAGTAAGCTCCGTACTCGAATATGAGTGCTCCATAATCAAGGTTGTCTGTACCGCTGATCTCCAGTTTGACGTTTCAGCCTCATAAGCGATTTTATGCCGAGCTTGCCCATGCCCGAACTTGCCTAGTTAAGCTAAAACCTGTACCGGCACATGATGTAACCTTATTGCGGGAGAGAGAATTTAGAAGTATATATATTACCCTGCTTCTGTTCTTGAGGATCAGCCTGAAATCTTCTACCAGTAACAAGACAGTTTTCGTCTTTCTCCTTGAGATCCTTTTCACAGAAGTGACGTTTGCAAGTCATTATTCTTTTTCCTACTTATCCAGCAACCTCATCTTATTTTAGGTATTTGTTTCTTCTCCACTCGTTAGCCAAACAGACAGACAAAAATTTCGCTCAAATCACGTTGAAATTGGGCTGGAAAAGTTTTTGATGGAAAGGCTTTACTTACGGAGTAAATTTACAGTATCGGATTATTTTCCCATTCTGAATCAAGGACGTGCACAGCTTTTCTGGTGTAAACTCGGTACAAGAGATATCAGAGTGCCGAATCTCGGCTGAAAAAGAATTCCCCGAACTGTCCAGGAGATAAAACGGCTTACTATAAGGGAAACCAGCGAATTAGAAACTCGGGTCTGGGCGATATAGACAATTTGTCAAGTAGAGCTTATATAGTCGAATGCACTAGAATGGATCAACAGCCCAAGCGCTAGCATATGTATTTAGTCCTGCAAGTCTCAGACTCTCTTTGCTAGATAGTTCAACTAGATTGATAACCACAACTTCAATACAAATATCACAAATGATTCGCGTAAAATAGAGTAGCATTAACTCTCCTCGGTCTTAGCCATGTACGAACCTGTTTTTTTTGGTCATTTTGCATCTCTGCGGAGTACTAGGGCTCTGGCCCTTCGACCCAAACACTTGCCAATACTTGCCAATACTTCGTCCTAGTCACACTGTCAAAACTCGACTCATAAACCCAAGGTGTACGAGTAGCCAGGGGGTAGCTAATATCCGATGGGATCAATGCCGCACGTGCCATAAACGGACCCCTACTCATGTCTAGACCTTTCCAAAATTTATTTTACTTCTATTTTGAATGTACTGCGACTTCTAACGTAATTTTGAATTACCTTAATAGACCTTCTTTTTTAAAAGGGGGTAGGAAGAGCGCTCCAAGGGGATTTCAGTGCGGCCAAGGATAAAAACTCCCTTAGCACTACCCTGGCGACACATTGGGCCTCCGAGTCGAGTTTTGTGGCCAGTAACGAATGTAAACTTTACGGGAGCGGGTTTCCCCCCATTCCCCATACCCCACTAAAGCTACCCCAGAAAAGCTACATTTGTTATGCCTGGGAGAAATTAATTACGGAATACGGCCTTGATCCTAATTTACATATCTCATTTGCTTTTGGGCACGGGATTGAAAGCGTGGGGGAAATAAAATTCTATCTAAAGCCTAAAGGATCTAATTATTACGGACCGGACTTCGGCGGTATGGCTACCACTCCTCAAGACCTACTTCGTAATAATTAATTTTCAATAGCTCACTTGTATAGAAAAGTGTTTGATATAGATAACCGAAAAACCTAAAACTAACCACACCTAGCTGTCGTGTGCTCTATTACCTATTATAGCCTTACTGTTATATAACCCCTCGCTCCCCCAGAGCTATTGCATCAATTGCTCTGAGCTGTCGTTGTCTACTGCTCTAAGGTCGCAAAGGAGAACTGTAATATTTTCGTGTTCTCGCTACAGTAAGCCTTGAGCGCTAGTCAGGAAGCCTTTTCTAAACTAAACCAAACGTCGTACAGGATTACCCCGCCTTCCCCAAACTCAGAACCTCCCGAGGTCCTCTTCAAGGTTCCGGTTCTTTACAAGCAATCACGACACGTGACAACAATATTAACAACAGCGACCTGGAACATTGAAGAGAATAGGGAATGAAGTAGCCGGGTAGGTAGAAGGAAGAGGAGTGGGGTTGTGTATAGGAATAGAGAGGTGGGGGTGCCACAGTGAGTATATAATAAACAACTGAAAAAAAGGTAGGGAATAATAAAAGATTTGGCTGAAAAGGAATGCGTAGGGATTAATTTTCATTGCATGAGGAGTCATGGTGCCAATCGCCGCCCAAGTTCCGTTCCGTAAATCATGGTCATGACAATCTCATGAGCCGAAATGGCCAAACTGTTGTCAGCTATGACGAATTGTCCTTGCCGTAAAAATACCTGCCTGACTTTGCAGCTTTTCGAGGTAGTTCGTTTATTCTCTCCTTGTTTATTATATTCTACATTTTCGTTGTTGTTTATTTTATTTTATTTGATATTTTATTATTTTTATATATTTATATATTTATTTAAATAAGAAAAATCATTTGATCATCTGCATGCTTCGTGGAAAAGTCAGAGCCATCATTTTTCCGCATTCTGGCAAAAGTAGGCTACAGTAAGTGTAGCTGAGTTCATCTGAAATGTAGCGAATACAACCAAAAGGGGCTCTCATCCCCCTCGGTGTTTAAGCCGGGCGGCTGACAAAAGCTTGGCGCTCAAGCCTTGGAACAACATCAGACGTCCATCTCCACATCTGCCTCCTCCACTCCTCTATACCGTGGCTTGCGCAGCTATGAAAAACGTCTCTCGTTCTTCCGGTTAATGTCGAAGAATATTCGAGGCATTGCGCCTCATAATTTACCCCCCATTCCCCAGTCAGAGCCAGAGTCCTCATGTCTTGGGAACTCCTGAAGCGCTTCATCGAGAGCGATGTATTCAACCAGAATCCATTCCTTTCGGTAGCCTACCTCTCGTAAGAGCCCGTCACCCCTCTCTATGCTGCGCGACCTTATAGGCGGATACTAATTGTGTGTACAGTCGGTATGCGGACCACGTCGGAATCCACTATGTCTTATGCTCCAAGCTCCGCCAGTTCAGTTACGAAGAAATAGAGTTCTTTTTGCCGCAGTTATGTCACCTTATTATAAGCGTCGATAACGAGTCTATGGCTCTGGAGGAATTCATCTTGGATCTCTGCGAGGAATCGGTCAATGCGGCTCTGCTGGTATTTTGCTTTCCCCTCAGGCGCAGGCTACGTGCTGACGAAAGTAATGACAGACTTTCTGGCTGTTTCAAACATATCTCCACGACCTCTCTCAAAACCCACAATCGGAAGCTTTCAAGACGTGTAGACGGATCTATAACAAGGTACAGCATATCGTGTTTGGAGTTGCGGAGCCAGTAAGAATTGAGAAGATCAAGGAAAATGTACTCCCAGTCACCGTCCTGGCAAGTTTTGTGTTGGCAAGTGTCGCAGTGCCATTCTTGCCAAAATGGGCTGGTCCTCTAGCAATTTCTCAGGCAAGAAAACCACAATCCACCGGCGACGTTATATCGGATGGCAGCCAGACGCAGCAAAGAATAGCTCGCAGCCATACAACCACACCAAGTACATCGCGCTCGAAGAGGGGAAAAGAAGGAAGAATTGGGAGCGCGCCGGCGACTGCAGCAAACGGGACTCGACCCAAATTAGCTCGAGCAAGTTCCGCAGAAAGGCCTAAATCATCAGCCTCAACTCGGAAGCCTGCACATGAACCTCGACCGCGCCCAGCCCACCTCGACCTCAAAGCCATTGATCCTCGCCTCAGTTCCTCATCCTTGCCACTGCCGGACTCGCGTTCCCCACGGATGACTGCCATGAGACCTGAACCACCTGCGACTGCAGGTCTTCCACCAAAGCGGCCAGCTGAGCCTCGAAGACATTCCTATGTTTCGAGACCTCTTACACCCTCCGCCCTGTCTGATACACAAAAAGTAAAATTGCTAAGGCAGAACTATTTTCGCTGTGAAACCCAATTTTTGACTGCTCTAGAAGACATATCCAATCGGCTAGTTATTGTCCCTAAGCCTGCACGGTTGAGTGCCCTACGTGCTGAGCTTGCTCTCATTGCTCAAGATTTGCCTGCGGAAGTGGATATTCCCGTCATTTGTCCCGCAACTTTGGTAGATGGAGCACCTAGCAAGAGCCGACATCACCGCATCGTCCGTTTAAATCCTGCTGAGGCTACCGTATTGAACAGTGCAGAGAAAGTGCCGTATCTGTTGATGGTGGAGGTTCTTCGTGATGATTTCTCATTTGACCCTACCACTCACGATAACCAGAGATTACTTGCTAAGCTCATGTCCGAGCAAGGAAAAGGCCGCAAGCGAATTTTCGACATATCGGAAGCAGCCAATATTCCCCATGGGACCAAATCAATAGCAGAAACCCCCTCAGATAGCGTTTTTGAGCCGATGTCTGGGGATCTGGGAAGCTCGCCAATTTTGAAAACATTCGAAGCATCAATACCAGCAAAAGCAGTTACATCCCCTCCACCCACTGCGCCTCCCCGGTTGTCTAGCGGTGCTACTACCTTGTCGACTACGTCAGTTCTTGAGACACCAAGGACATCTGAGGCCTCAAGATCTCGGTCAGGAAGCCCAGGTTCTTCACGACGTAAAATGACGCTTCCGAGTTATGGCAGATCTGGTGCGTCAGACCAGCCTGACTTTTCGGCTTTGGCTACCCATATGCGAACAGCATCACAAATGCTCGCGCAATTAGACTCCACGAGTGGCAAAAGACCAAAGAGCGAAGTTGCGGCAATACGAGCCAAGATCATTGCCAGTATGCAAAGTTTGGAAGAGCAAAGTTTCGAAACGGACGACACAACGAAGACCCCCACATTTGATGTTATTATGGCAAATGCGAACGTTGCAGCTGCAAATGTCGCTGCAGAAGAGTTGGACGCCGAGAATATATCTGAGCCAGCACTCAATAGTGGTGCCGGTGCTGCCCGAATGGAAAACGACCAGAAAACTGGCGGCGTGCAAAGAAAGGGGGATCGAGAAGATCCAAGTGCTGCAACGTTCGGTGAGGCTTGGAGTGCCAAGAAGGAAAGGATCCGAAAATCTTCGCCTTATGGCTGGATGCCTAATTGGGATGTCCTCAGTGTCATCGTCAAGACTGGTGCTGATTTGAGACAAGAAGCTTTCGCCTGCCAGTTGATCCAGGCCTGCGACAAAATCTGGCGAGATGCTGACACACCCGTATGGGTTAAGAGAATGAGAATCTTAGTAACCGGAGAGTCGTCTGGGCTGATCGAGACCATCACAAACGGGGTATCATTGCACTCTTTGAAAAGAAGTTTGACGCTCGCAACCATCGAGTCGGGACAGAATCCTCGTAGACGGATTGCTACGTTAAGGGACCATTTTGTCAAAACCTTTGGAGCCCCCGAAACCGAAGCATACAAAGCTGCAGAGGATGCTTTTAAGAGGTCACTTGCAGCGTATAGCATCATCTCGTATATTCTTCAACTTAAAGATCGACATAACGGCAATGTTCTTATTGACAATGAAGGTCATATTATCCACATTGATTTTGGGTTTATGCTTTCTAATTCTCCGGGTTCTGTTGGGTTTGAAGCTGCACCTTTCAAGTTAACACAAGATTATGTTGATGTTCTTGGGGGCGTGGGTTCCCCAGGCTTCGACGACTACAAGAAGTTATGTAAACAGGCTTTCCAAGGTAATTATTTCTCTACGAAGTTTTGATTTGGTTGCTGACGGATGACAGCTCTCCGAAGGTCTGCAGACAATCTGATAGATTTAGTCAGCATGATGGGAGTTGAGTCAAAAATGCCATGTTATTCTTATGGTGTTCAGCAAGCTACGACCAGTCTTAGACAACGGTTCCAACTTCAACTCAGTGCTGATGAGGCTGAGCAGTTTGTAGAAACTGACTTGATTGGGAAGTCGCTAGGGAGTTACTATACACGACTGTGAGTTGTATTCTGCCAATTTGATTAGACTGAAACTAACGCAACAAAAGTTATGACACTTTCCAATATCGAACACAGGGCATATATTAGGAGGTTGTTAATTCGAAATTTGGTGCATGCGAGTGGCGTTGGATATCTTGGCATTTACAAATATTGTTGGTAAAGGCAAAGGTAGATTCCCTAGGCAGTTATGTGAGATGTGTGTCACATCTTTAGAAGAAGAACCCAGGTACTGCTATGCGTATCCCGGTATCAAACACAACTAGCGTGCGAATCATCATCCGTGAAAAGTGTACTTGAAAAGGATGCCAACGCACCTCTTACCCATTTTCGTGCCCTTAATTGTTAATTTGCAGTACCTCAGTCCTTGCCATACATCCCTTATTATGGCGCTTTAGCTATTTTGGTGGTACTATGCCTTGCCGGTCGGTGAGCTGATTTCGCCGTGTTATAGAAATTATGCTGGTCGCTTCCTCCTTCAACGACAACTCTCAACACGCCCCGAACTGTTCATATTGACAACTCTTTTGAATGTCCTCTGGCACCCAAACCCAATATATGCGTGGTATGTCCCCGACATTGTTTCTGAATACTATTCACTGCGAAAACGGTGCGATGGCCTTGACTAGAGTCCAAGGACACCGTGCCCTTGATTTCATCACATCGTCACAAGAACGCACCACCATCTTGCAGCCCAGATTCCTTTGATTTTTGTTTCAACTATCCGTCTGTACCGATACTCAAATGACAATAGGAGCCATACGACCAATGTATTTGGCGACACTAGATTACAGTCAATATGCTGCAGCAACCACAGCTACAAAGGTTGTCAAAAGGATTAGTGGGTATGGTTAACCGACGGCCAGACAACCTGCTATCACTCACACAGTGGAGGCATAGCCTTGGACCACGTTAACACGCGTCTCTTCTTGTCCTCTACATAGGCACACTTTCACAAAAAACTACGTCCTCCACCCAACGTGAGGGGTCGGTCATAAATCTCACGAACGCTAATTTGTTCAGGTACGATACTTGCTTCGCAAACACTGACAGGCCATCACCATAACTTCGCAGAGCTCAAGGATTTGCAAAGCTGAGAGACAGCAGTCGTCTTCTGATCGCAAAAGGATCTCGAGGCCAACTTACACTCGGGACATAGCAACTCTCATTTCCGGTCTGTGATCACGCATATCGCAGCAAAGATCGACCCAACGACGGTATTCGACTCTTCCATCTGTCCATTTGCTGAGCGCGCGTCTTTGCCATTCGCGCTACATGATATCTAGTGCCTGGATCTGAGATATCTGCCATCGCGCTTCACCTTATAACCTGAGCTACATCTTGATCCACCTGCTTGCTCCTACCATTGAGCCCAAGGCCACATCTTTCATCAACAGGATATCAGAAAGCCGGCGGCGAACAAACTCTTCACCATGGGTAAAGGCTACTATTCGCATCCCAAAAAGCATGAGTTCACCTCTTTCGAGGTATTTAAGGCCCCTAAAACCATCATTTATAGGACATAGAGCTAACGTAGGTCTTTCTAGATTCAAATCGCTTTAGGTCTCATGTGCAGAGGAGTACATCTACTTGGTCCTGAACACAACAAAAAAGGCGAAGCCATTGAGTACGACGCCAAGCACAAGAGAGAAGTCTACACCACATTTGCAACTCGCATGAACGAAATTCTCCACGGTGAAGATTACGCCCAAGATATCAGCAAGAAAGATATCACGGCCCTTATCGATCGGTTGACGGCAGAACACAAAAACCTTTTCGGAAGTCACGGATATCTTGATCGAAATGGGTACAGACGACTGACCAGATCGATCAATCGTGCTTTCCTTTCCAATCGCAAGCAAAACTACGATGGAAGTAAGCAGGAGTGGGAGATGGGTCGAAAGAAGAAGGTCGAGGATGAATTAAGACGCGAACAGGGTTTGCCGACTATTGAGGAGGAGGAAGCTCGTACTCGGGCTCGAGAAGAAGAGATTGAGGCAAGAAAGGCGCGAGAGGCTGCAGAAAGTAGGTTCTTCCCGTCTCTCATACCGTCATTTGAAGGGTTTACTGACTCTTTCTCCCACAGACGAAGAACAACTCAGAATCTTCCGTGCCGAAAGAGAGAAGGAGAAGCAAAAGGAAATGCAAAACGCTCGACCTGCTTCCGCCTCCATCCTTAAGGGTTTGCTTCCGAGCATCGAGCCTTCTGATGCCCAAGCTGCCAACACCCTCTCTACCGCAGCGGGAAACGGAAACAACGAGACGATTTCTGCCTCCGTCCTTCACAGCTTGCTTCCTAGCATCGGAACCACCAATACCCCACAATCTGCACCTACGGAGATGCCACGAGAGAATGTTAGAAGAGATGAGTACGGTCGACCTCTTTCCAAGCCAAGAGTTCGTGCCAATAACTCTCGCTTCTTTGATACCTCTCGTCCTTCTCATTGATCTGCTTCTTGGTATGGGAATCTACGGGTCATTTGGTAAAGATCTTATCATCTCGGAAAGCTTTGAATCTGATATTACATGGCTATTGTATTCCTGACAACTGTGTTGCAGAAACTGGAGCTCTGTCCGAGTGAAGACGAGGACTGGGTGGGGAAAATATTTTTTCTTATGGAAAAAACAGATAGTTACGTAGCGAATCGATGACTTTTCTACTAACTGAATCCTCGGTTTCTTTTGTCTTCTTCCTCAATTGCCAGAGAATTCGTAAACTGTCAATTTCGTTGAGACTTTAATGAAACTAATGGTGGAATTTCCTAGTAACATTGTGGCACTGGTTGTAGTAACATCAAATCTTGTGGATAAAGGCCAGAGAGGGTATTGCAGAAAAATGGGCTGCTATACAACTCTCTTGATGCTACAGTAGCAAAACCTCAAAAATAACCAGCGAAGTGAGCGTAAGCAGCGTAGATACCAACGAATGACGACCTTCATCCAACAATCGTCTCTCAGTCGCGTTCAAATTTGATATAGGTCCACTGAATAGCTACGCGGAAGGAAATGTAGAACTTTCATGAATGTAGTCTCGAGATTTCCACTTTCATATAAGGACCCTGACGCCTCCTAGGTAACAAGAATACTATTACCCTAATCTTTCTATGAGTAGATAATAGATGTGCCAGAGCTTCATTATTATCAAATCATGCGCTTTTTGCTGCACTATATCTTAATATTTAAACCTCCGTCCTCCCCCTTGAATCCACAAAATACTCGCTATAATCACCGTAAATACTTCCATTCCTATAGTAACTCTCAAATAACACCCGATACACGATAATCAACAGAGCTACCTGTTGTAACTTGGTCTCTTTGAAACCATCTTACAAAGAGATCAGCATTTAATCAAGTGAATCCTTTGCACTTCTCATTCGTCTCTGCGTAGACATCAAAGTGGACCCACCACGTGATCACCAACCAATCAAACCCCAAAGATGCCCTCCACAAACCCCCGTTACAGTCCTTGACCTCAAATAACACAAAACCCAACACCTATTAGGAGAAGTGTAGTCGAAGCTCCGATGGCGCGATGGTAACATCCGTGACTAAGGAGTCTTCGTAGGAACCCCAAATAGGTAACCCCAGATTGCCTCAAGGCCTTGAACTTTGGTTTAATGGGTGGAGAGATGCAAGTGGCCACGGGGGGACAGCGCGATTGCTACCTATCTTAGGATAGGCGATTCTCTCGTAACAGCGCCTGAGTCTGTCCGGCACGAAAAGACGAAGTCTTTTTTGGACTTTTTGGACCATTTTTGGGTGATCTTCTTTGGGGATAGCGCGATATTTTAAGCGATGCCTCCCTCCTCTAGCCACCCTTTCTCTCAATACCCCGGACCATGTATTCACCCCATTGCGCTCTGTGTGTCGAAATTCTGTGATACAAGTCTATCATAGTCGCTCTCCCTACACACTCTCAATTCCATGTCCATGAACGAATCCTCAAAACACCAATAATCAAGAAACCCAGTATCTACTCACTTCTCCAAAGGACTATCCGCAAACCCCCTAAAGTTAACCTCCTTCAACCCCGTCGTATCCAAATCATCCAGGTCGGGAATACTTCCCACCCGCCCCCTTGCCACATGTCCCATTCCATACGCTTCCACAATCCTCTCTCCCACCGCCTCACCACTCCAGTAGGCACCCGTAACCGTGCCCAGCGCAACAAAAGGTGCTGTATGCTCGCCAGCAAACCAAAGACTCCTACCAGGCAAACCCTCCCTCATAATTTCAATATCCTTATCTCCCTCAGTCAGACCCGTTCGGAATGTAGTGTAACTTCCGTACCCAGCGTATTCATCGCGAATCCAATCTGAGAAGAGACAAGAAGTTGGGACGCAGTCCGGAGACGTTTCAGAGTAGAATGGGAGACGCGAGAAGTACGGTTTGAAGAATTTGATCAGGTAATCTTGTTTCTCCTGCTCGGTGGAGAGAGCGGAGAGGCTATTGGAGAGGGCAATAGATTGCGCGCCGTACATGTAGTAGAGCATTGTGGGGTGTTTACATGATCCCGGGAGCGTTGAGAGATCCACAGCTTCTTGACTCCAGAGTTCGGGGTTTGTGTCTGCAGCGTAGAAAGGGGATAGCCATTGTGTAAAGCTGGTAAACTGATCAGAATCCGGCACGCCTTCTTTTAACCAAAAGGCTTTAGGAAAAGTAATGTACACCTATAGGAATATGAGTAGAAGCATCTCGCAAAGTAGGTGCAAAGCTCACCTTTTCTAGTGATCCATAGCCAATAGAATCGATTGCTTGAGAAAATCTGGCGGGCAGCGGTGGTGTAAAGACATCTTTGTTAATTTTCAACCAGCCCAAGGGATTCGTCATTACTACCTCATTGAATTCAAGCTCGAGCCCATTTTCTATTCGGAGTTTTATATTCGCAGTACTTGATTTGACGCAAACCACTTTTGTTGAAAGCTTTATGTCTGCTTCTTTTGTGGCAGGTTCCGCGATTTGACTGATGATGTTCTTATAGGTCCCGGCACAGAAAAGATTTTCTGTTCAGCGTTACCATGGAGTTTTGTTATTTTGCGATAGAAAGAGAGAATCAAGAGAAATAAAACACTCACCCCCATCGAGACACTCTTCCAACCAGAAGAACTTCAGACTCTGTGTAGTGACTGGGCTTCCAACAAACGCGCCCCACAACTCAGACATTTGCATAACAACCTTCCGCCTAATTTCCTCTTCTCCGGGTCCTGGGTGTAACTCATGTACTTTTTCAGAGAAGAAATCATGCAGACTTGTCTGGGAGTTAATCGTAGATGTGTTTTTCGCCGAGTCCTTGAACCCTTGAACCACGATGTTCCACATAGATTCCATTAACGAGGCTCCTTCTTCCAGAATAATTCCATCTTCGCCAAATACATGCGACTTAGCGTCCCATGTATGTGTCGGGGTATTTGTTTGCTTCGCTAAATCCAATATTGGGTTATGTTCCGTTCCATGTATCCTGGAGTTCATAGTCAACACAATGTGCGAGATACAACATATTTCTAGAGACCGAACCAATTTGGGCCTAAATCTACAGAGTGGCCTGATGGCAATGTGACCTGATGTGCTCTTCCACCTATCCTATCCCTTGCTTCGAGGATTGTGACATCGAACCCGTGTTTTAACAATATATCGGCGCAACGAAGACCCGCTATACCTGCACCAACAATACCAATTCTTGGTTTTGTCGTGTGGTTGGCTGTTCGGATCTATAGCGAGATGTCAGCAAAAGCTTTGCTGTTCCTCTCCATCAAATTGTGACACGATCCCATTCTGAAAATTGATCTGGGACGACCTCTAGGTAAGTACACATAAATACGCACCTTTTGCGAGCCGTCCATAATGAGTTGTTGTATGCTCGGGTCCGAAACTGCTCTGGTTTGTAGTGTTCGACAAGCGGCAAGATCTTGATAGATGCGAGAAGTACCTCTTCGGGATCTTGTAGTGTGTGAGATGCTATATGCGTCCATTTTGAGTGGGTAAAGGAATGTAAGGTAGAAAACAAATTCTTGAAGAAAAAAATCTAGGATTCTCTAAACGCGGAAAAGAGGAGATTATTAAGAACAGGAGTTCGAATGAATGCGTGGAATGTGTAACGAAATAAATGGCAACTCTTTCATGACACCTCATAGATTTACCCGTTCCGACGTGCGCTTGCCTGTTTCCCGAGTACAGGATGAATGTAAGTTTGCAAGAAAAGTGGGCGAGAAGGTAACAGGTAACTCTTTCTACGTGGAAGGCGCGATGTGTCCGCTTGGTCTGTCCTCCTACCATGAGCTTTTGAGGAGATGAAAATCTGTCTAGACAGTCCTTCTCTTATTTATATATTCATATATATAGGAAAGTAGACAGGTGTATGTGAGCAACACCTGACTTTGATAAACCCCTTGCTCAAGGTGGACGAAGTATAGATGAAGATGACAAAAAAACAAGTAGCCAAAATCTCCACCCAGTGACACATGATTAGATAGGAGTAAAACATATGGATACGTATACGTACATTCTGAGCAATGGACGAAAGGCATACACGACAGTATGCATCAGAGTCTGGTGACCTTCTCGTATTAGATTAAGCCGGCGGGAAAACTTCTTCTTCTACAGACGGAGAGCTTCTCCCTTTACAAACGACGAGATGATCTGGAGAGAACGACGTTGTGAGAGGGTACGGAGTACTCCCCTAAGACACTTCACTTGCACACACAAGCACTCTCTCCTCGTCTCCGCCTCCAGACCGGGGTACGATTATATTCCGAGGTTTATCCGGAAGCGTCGCGCGTCATAGATAGAGCGAGCCGAGAGCAGCTCAGGGGAGATAATTCACCTGAAAATGAAACCAACACGGGTCCAACCGCCAATCTGGCACATCCTCTACAGGAAAGGAAAAGCATCAAGATGCGGACCTCTAGGATCTCCAAGGAGACCTCAAAAATACTGAATGCGACATCTGGATCATCCGCGATTCGAAGAAGCACGCGAACTTCGATTGCACGCTTTGCACACAACTCAGGAACGGAGGACATCAAAGACGAAGGCGCGGAGATTCCAGATATCGAAGATATTCTCCCATCACGAAAACGTAAACGCGAAGCAACGAGGTCACCAGTCAAGCAATCGCCTGGGAAAAAGACAATCACGGTGAAGAAGGAAATCGAAGACAATGTCACCTTCTCACCGGCCAAGAAAGAGCGCAAGGCTCGGAAACCTGCGCGCCAGGTGAAGAATGAAGAAGGCGAGCTTGAGATACATCCGCCAAATGATTGGGAAGAGGTCTATGCCACTGTGAAAGAAATGAGAATATCAGGTGCTGCTTCCAAAGCTGCTGTCGATACAATGGGCTGCGAAAGATTGGGACAGGAGGATGTTCCTCCCAAAATCAAACGATTTCAGACTCTGATCGCCTTGATGCTCTCGTCGCAGACGAAAGACACCACAAACGCTGTTGCTATGGGTCGATTACAGAAGGAATTACCCGCGTGGAAAGAGGGGGAACCGGTTGGGCTCAATCTTGAGAACATCCTAGCTGTCGATCCGAAGCTGTTAAATGAGTTGATTTGGGTAGTTGGATTTCACAATAACAAGACGAAATACATCAAGGCAGCTGCGGAGATTTTGCGAGATCAATACAATGGCGATATTCCAGACACGATTGAAGGCTTGATGTCTCTCCCTGGCGTTGGACCTAAGATGGCATATCTCTGTCTGAGTGGCGCGTGGGGTAGGACAGAAGGCATTGGAGTCGACGTACACGTCCATAGAATCACCAATCTGTGGGGCTGGCATAAGACGAAAGGGCCCGAGGAGACACGACTGGCACTGCAAGCTTGGCTTCCCAAAGAGTTATGGCATGAGATAAACTGGCTGCTCGTCGGCTTCGGTCAGAAAATTTGCTTACCCCAGGGTCGAAAGTGTGGAGAGTGTGAACTTGGCTTGAATGGGTTGTGCAAAGCCGCAGAACGAGGGAAGGTTACCGCGGGGAGAAAAATCAAGGAAGAACTGATCAAGAAGGATGAAGATGGGTCCCTTCTTGCGAAGGAGGAAATTGTTAAAGTGGAGGAAGTTTCGAAATATTTTCCTGTCAATGCTGCTCCAAATTCTGAGGTGTAAGGGTCAGCAAAGGCACAAGAGATAGAGCTGGCAGGCCGGCCTTTTGGTCGTGGCGCCTCCATCTGGTATCTATGTATGTATGATAGTTGTGTCGGTTCTTCGGCTATATAAAATGGCGATTCGGCATCTACCTTGGCGACACATTTTGGAAGCCAAAGCAAGCTCGACCATTCCTTCCATTCTTTGTAAATCTTTTCCAGCTTATCGGCCAACCTTCATGGATATTGTTATATACAGGACACAGATCCTGTCGAAATCGATGGGCTTATGTCACAATAATCAAAAATAGAGATTGGATCTCGCTACTTCTTACACCGAATACACGCACTGCTTTCCAACATTGTCCGAATTTTCGCTCACATCTCTTAGCTTCACCTATACTAAATATATCGTTCCAATTTCCATCAACAATAAAAAGGCTCACTAAGTAGTGCAAGGAATGCCTGTACAGTTGTTTCAAAATTGAAATTCTATCATGTGGATATCTCGACTCGACGTCTACCGCCCATTAACAGCCGGCGTCAAATTACATGGCGACTATTACCCTCCTCACAACACCTATGCAAGCCAAAACCAAAATCTCTCAAAAATATTTCGTGGAATTTGCTCTGGCCATTGTGCATCCTCAGCATCCAGTGCTGCTTTGCCAGTTTGTATATCTGCATAAGCGGGATTGACAAATTTTGTTCGCTTGAACACTTTCCAGAAGAGGTACAGCGCAAAAAATATTGGGATACCAATATACGATGCAAGGAATTCTGCTCTTGATTAGCATGCAAGTTTGAAGACGCGGGAGCTGGAAATATCTTACGGTCAGTGGTCCAATGCGAGTGATTCTCTCCAACAAACACATCGAAACCGGAGAATATGATGATAATGGCAAAATATATGAGAGCAAACCAAGCGGTGTATGGTTGGAACACACTCTTGAATACAAGCGTGTTGCGATCAATTCCTTGATGTTTGAGGGCCTTATGGAACTGGATATAAGAAATACAAATCGAGCACCAAGTAAACAAGGTAGCAATTGTTGTCAAGTTTTGAAACCAAACGAATGCTTTCTCGGCACCACCCTTTCCAACGGAAAGGTAGGTGAGGAGAGAAATAACCGCAGTGATCAGAACACAATAGTATGGAACACCGGTTTTGCTGCAGTGCAGTAAGAAGCGTGGTGCTTGCTTATTCTGAGCGAGAGCGAAAAGATATCGAGCTCCTGTGTACAAGAAGGCGTTGGCGGATGAGGAGGCAGAGGTTAAAATGACGGCGTTGATGATGTGCGGGAGCACTGGGATCCCAGCATTTTGAATGCCAATAACCCAAGGAGATGCAGCCGCACCTGGAGCGTCTTCTCCTTGCGCTTGCAAAAGATTAGGATCGTCAGAGGCAACGAGGACTCCGATAGCAAGGGAGCCGAGTACGTAGAAGAACAGGATACGCCAAAAGACTCTGCGAACAGCCTTGGGGATGTTCTTGCGAGGGTTTTCGGCTTCACCAGCAGCGACAGCAACCATCTCAACACCACCATACGAGAAAGCAGCATTGACGAGCACGTTGAAAAGACCCAAGAATCGCCCGGTATCTCCTGTGGAGTCGTACTCTTTCATGGCACCTGGCTTCTTCCAAAATCGGAATCCCAAACGATCCTTCTTCGGTCCACCGCCAAGGTCAACAATGAAAGCCATCAAAAGGAGACCGACAATCGTGATGATCTTGATGCTGGCGAAAACGAACTCCGCTTCACCATATATGGCTACGGCAAAGATATTGAGACCCAACACGACGATGATTATGATGGTAATCCATACGGCGACACTGATGTGCCGAGCACCTTCCCAATAATTAATGACAATCGAAGCGGCAGAAATTTCGACACAAAGAGTTATGGCAGCTTGATACCAGGTCTGTTAAAATGGATTTGTTAGCAGCTGTTTTGTCTGATTCAAGAATAAGCGATGTCTCGGGAAACCCCGCGACTCAACCAGCTTTCACTTACGTTCCAACCAACTGCAAATCCCATAGCATCATCAACATAACGGGCACAGAACTGAGGGATCGATCCAGGCAGAGGAAGCCAAGTAGCCATCTCACCGAGACATTGCATCATGGCGAAAACGGCGACACCAGTAAAAGTATAACCGAGGAGAACAGAAAGGGGGCCCGAAGTTGTGAAAGCACTTCCAATACCCAAGAACAGACCAGTACCGATAGTACCTCCGAGTGCGATAAATTGAATGTGTCTCGATTTGAGGCTAGCAACAACAGCGTCAGCTCTTGGGGCTTGCTTTTCTGCTGGTTATATTCAATACATACCCTCGAGAGACGTATCCATATTCCTCAGCCTCTTGTATGTTTCCATACAAGTCGGCAGCTTCAGCTATACGTCCACTTTTGGATTCATGTCCAGTGACGGGGTCAACATATTGAGTATGGTTCGACTCGTTGACAGCATATGAATCCTTCTCCATCGTTGAATTGCGTTGTTGTTGACGAATTCGAAGATGAGAAGAAAAGAGTGGGTAGGCGAGGAATGGGATCTATTGATATATATAGGAAGCTGAACGCGACACAAAGCTAAATTAATCGGAGGGTCTAGGTAGGTGAATGGAGGTGCCACAGCAGGCCCGATGCAATGGAAATCACCGAATGGGCACATTGCCTGCAGCTCGGTTTCCTCCTGCTTCTTTGGAGCCTTGGTGCACGCCTCTACACCCTAAGATCGCCTACGAGCCTCTTATATCTGCTGCTGCTCGAGTGGCTTCGAGCCGTTACATGCTTGCAATCGTTCCTCACGCTCGAATCAGAAGCGTGGATCGTAAGCCCATAGTCACTGGGTGCGAGTGGGGTGGGAAGAAGCACGCGGGGATTGGTTGATTCTCCAAGGCTGCATCTGCAACTACAATAATGACAGTCGACATGGTAGCTTGATGTTTATGGTAATGGTGTGGTAAAAATTAGCTGTGGGGCAGTATTGCTGGCATTATTCCCAGAACCTTGCCATTCAACCCCTCCTCCTCGATCCCAGCTACTTGAGCTTTGCCTAAGTCAGCATTGTTTTCCAAAGAATATGCCCTGCCCATGGTAGGCCTGTTCCTAGACCAAGTCCATTAATCTACTCATCTGATTTCTGGAGCCAAGAAACAAAGTCGGATTACAATCTCAGGTGCTACCAAATCCGGCGTTCGAGTATCATCCAGCCAGCCCGTGCCAAACGGCTCAAGCTGCGAGTAACCGTGAAGCAGAGCCAAAATTAGGAATGATTGTGCTTCGAAAATCATACCATCCTTCTGGGAAAGACAACGCAAGACCATCCGAGTATGCGTGAACAACTTCCGGGGTGTAAATATTCCTCCTCGGTTCAAAGTCCTCCAGCAGCAACTGTTTACGGTATCAAAGGTTACATGCGGCCCGATCGCGGTTTTATTTGAGCAAACTCAATGGTGGATGCAAGGAATTTGCAATCGAATCAATAGCCGCCTACCATCTGTTTTCGATAGCTGAAGAGAAGCGGTAACCCATCCAGAGGCGCCCGTTTCTTTCCAAGACCGCATTTCAACGCCTCCAAGCAAAGCTTCACGAGGCATGGCATATTGGCTGTTTTGTTTCACTCGTCCGAGGTTCGTTTAAAAACGCCATTACAGGGGGCTGGATAAGAAAGCTAGGATGATTTTATCCAAACCATAGCTTGGCACTCGTCCGGACTACTACGCCTCTTCATTCGCCCAGCGACGGATGCGCGCACAATACAATACCCTTCACATCAAGGTTCGCCGCAGGCTAGACGGTTCGGTATACACATATGGAAAGAGGTAAAAAAGCTTCAACAGAAGGCTTCCATTGAATAGAGGTACTTCGCTCCTCCTTTACGACCAGATTCCTTGCGAAAATCGACACTTTTTCGACAATTTTCCGAGACTTTTCGTAGGGCGTTGCTCTGCTCGATTTCACGCTTGCGGGGCTTAGGATCCCTTTGTCTATCCCCTATATTCCTCTTATAACCCTACTTTTAACACCACAGAACCAGTAAATCCGACATAGAAAGACAACTTTTTGGAATATCGAAAGCACATTCCCCTTACACAAAAGAAGGTGTCTTTTCGCTATTTACACACCAACTGAAGACTTTTGTCGGTTAAAGAAGTAAGTACTTATTCAACCGCTTCAGAGCCTACTTCTACCTATCCTAACCTACTATAAATAGTACTAGGCTGGGGCTTCTCTACCCAGTTTCACAAAATATAGCTAAACACTCTACTTCTAAGCGATTTTACCTTGTACTTACATTGTCTACTTTTCAGGGTAGAAATAAACCCCAAAAATCTACGAAATCATGTAATTTGTAGGCCGTCAATCCTGAAGGGAAAAGCCAGACTTTGGAGAATGGCCGTTCACCTAGGTCTAGCCAGTTTCGATCAAGGCAACCCCTTGAGCAACCTTGAGCAAGAGGTTTTTGCTTGATCTGATCCTACGCGGCATCTGGAAAATTCTGCATGTCGGCTTCCGCGCCACCACCGTAACACAAACTTTCCGAGTAGGATCTAGGAAGAACTTTCGGCTAGATTTCCATCGAGACTTTCCGTGTTGACGTTTTTTCAAATCTATCTTGGAATTGGTTCATTTTGTACGAGCTTCTCACATCAGCTCATGAGAGCGACGATGGAAAGCCCATTTGGGAATTGTTCGAGAAGACTCGTCGAAAAACGAACCTATCAACCCTCCCCTACCCCTCCACACCTCCGGTATCTTTGACGCAAGCTCGAGGCGAAGGGGAGATGGCGCGTCTCTTCGGCCATAAATCTACGAATCACACTTCAAGACTGGAGAGCCAACCGATCACGGTTCGGTACAGAATCAAGTACGTCAAGAAGTTTAACTCGACCTCATAATACGGGAAAATATCAGTATGCTGCAAATTTGACCGCGATGATCAAATCAACAAACTTTATATCAATACGTTTGATTTGTCCAGTACCCCTCCTTCGATAGTACTTCTGGAAGAATTCCTCTCTCAGACACTTGCATGCTATTCCATGCTTACCTCGCCTACCCGTCCCATCTCTCATACGCTAGGATCCTTTCCCTTATCTATATCTCCATCACCCACGCAGGGTAGTATAGCTTTCTAGTGCGGCTCGAAAAGGAAGGTGGGCGTAGACCGAGCTTGGCTGGCAAGGATGGCTATTGGGACGGGACGGATTGATCGGAGTAAGCTCCCGGTTTGGTTGCGTTCCGTATGAGTTGAGTGAGAGAAAGTAATGGGATTTTTGAAAAGCATCGCATTTCCGTGTCTAAGAGGTTTACTCCGAAGAGGCCTGAGCATGCTAGAGAGGCGACTCCCACTATAATGCATACTGATCCTACTATAATGTATACTGACCCACTCCTGACGGCCTCGGTGACTCGGCGTTTCCTTTCTAGTGCAAATTTAGGTGTGATTAGGAAACCCCCTTTTATCACCCGCGGCATCCTTCGGATTAGTCTTATTAATAAACATTCTTAGTATTCTACTAATAATTCTACTACTTAAAGCTATTTACACTTATATACTATACCTCTCTCCTATTCTCCCGCTATTACTACTACTAAGGCTTATTAAGTACTTATACCCCCTCCCTCTACACGTATAGAACCTTCGTCCTATAACTCTATTAATAATAATTCTATATTGTGGCCTTAAGAGGATTCTTTATACGCGATAAAGGATAAGGCTATTAATACTATAAGACTATAGGCGGCGTCTTATTAGAGGCTTAATTAAGGCTTTTAAATTATTAAAAAGTAAACCTAGAAGCGTCCGAAGATAAAGGAGAGATATTATATAATAGTAAGGTATCGAAAAGAAGGAAAGAAGAATACCTAGTTAAAGGAGGCTTAGAGTAATTAGAGTATCTACTTATCGAAAATACGTAAAAGGAGTTCCTATAAAATAAACTATCCTTATATAGTAGAGTTAGTACTATAGTTAGATAAGAGGTAGTTATTCTATATACTTAATACCGACTATAATTATATACGCTTTTTACTCTTTAGATAAGTCATATCCTCTTTTACTAAATACTAGCTAATTTTAGTATAGGGACTAATTAATTTATATATCTTAGTCGAAAAGCGGTTCGAGATTATAAACCTATATATATCTAGCCTTAGTCCTAGATAAATCCTCTAGTCGCTCTTATATAAAATAGATAGCGATCCTTATAAGTTAATAGTAAATAATATCTCTAATATTTTATAAAAGGCGTAGATTAAGATACTCGATAGATTAACTTCTATATAGTAGTTAATTTGTAATCTTAAGGCCTAGGGGTTCTTTATACGCTAGTAAAAACACCCTTAAAACAATACCTTAATACGTCTATTTTATATATATCTAGCTTCTATTAAATTATATAAAGTAAACTCTAATCTTCTACTCCTTAATTCTACCTTTAATATAAATAACGCGCGTCTACTAATACTAAATATTAGTAGAGTAACTAGAAATAATTTAATAGTATCTATTACTATATACTTTCTTTATAGCGTCGTAAAGTAAGATTACGTCTAGGTAGTAGAGGCTTTAAAAGAGCTTATTATTAAATATAATATTAAGCCTTTACAAATTATTTAATAGATTAAGAGCTAGCTCTAATAAATACTTTTATAAATATATTTCCTAACTCTTATTACCTTCTTTACTAGTAGTATATTACTTAGAACGTTTAATCGAAGACTTAGTAATTCTTTCTAAAACCTTATACTACGCCGGTAGGCTAGAAATAGGAGGACTATCCCTTATATATATTGTTTATAGATAAGTAGGAGGAGTTATTAGATTCTATTACTAAAGAGACGTTTAGTTACCGGCTTCTAGTATAGTAATAAAAATGCTACCCTAAAGGTATAATTAAGTACTATATAAGTACTTAGTTACTATAGAAAGAGAAACTTATAACGTACTAGGTTAATAATAGTTCTTACTTTAGGTATATAAAAGATAAACTCTCGAATTCTACGAATTAGGCTAATTTAGTATATAAAAACACTACTACTAGTAGACTCGAAGGGCTCTATACCTATATAAAGTAGTATATTTCTATATTAACTATAGACCTTCTTAGGGTATATCGACGTCTAACCTCCTTTTAGAACGTATAATACTAGATAATTAAGGATACTACTACTAGATAGAAAGATTATTATATTACTAAATCTAAGTATTCTCTTTTTTAGCTTATTAAGCTATATATTTATAATAGAACTATTACTTTAATAGTGTCACGTAGAGCAAACAGAGGTAGATCATGTAGGTCAAAATGTAGTAAAATAACAAACTAAGGAGTCTAGAACTCGAAGTAGGGCTAGCTAATATAAGTACGTGCAGTACTGCCAAGACATTACTAAGGGCACGTGCTTATATGAACAGTGAATACTAAGTAATCGTAACAAATAGTAGCTAAAATATATAAACTTAATCGTTATCTAGATTAGCGTCCTATAATAGTATATACTAACTATATAGCTCGCGCTATTAGTATACTATATTAATATATAATCTAGATAGTTCTCTTAGTTAGATAAATAATATAGCTTAGAATAATCTATTATTATTAGTATATTATTCGTCCTTTAATTAGAACGATCTTTAAGGATAATAATACTTAGTATCTTCTTACGCCCTTACTACTTAAGTATAAGAAGAGAAAGGTAGCTAGTTCTACTAAAAGACGACGTATAATAGAATAGAGTAGTAGTATTATATCTACTACTTATAACAGCTCCGAGTTCGAGTATCCTACGTAGTCTTTTATACTAGAAACTATAGCTATTAGTTCTATAAATAATCCTGTCGATCTAGATAATTCTAGTACTCCTCCTACCTGTGAAGGTTCGATTAAGCACCTTTACACTACCCCTCCTCCTTCTAGTACTACTCCTAGAACCACTCCTACTCCTAGTGTTTTTTAACTACTCCTACTATCTAATATTAAGCCTCCTACGTTAATATTTTAATCTCTATAAGCGACTACCTTAACTTAGTAATAATATAAGTAATAGTATAAACCTTTATTTATTACCGATTTAACGCTTTTAGAGATAGAGTAATTAGCCTTTACTTTTACGCCTCTTTTACTTAACAGGCTACTTATATAAAGAGTCCGCGAGAATACGCTTATACTAATACTTCCGCTAATATAATATAACTCCTAGACTCGAGCCTCTTAGGGTACGTTCCCCGAATTCACGTAGTTATTTCTTACTAAAAGTAGTTATTAAAGATAAGATATTACTGTTTTAAGTATATAAATAGGTCGCGATTAACTAGTAGCTAGGTAGTAGGATAAGTATAAGCCCGGGATAGTTCCCTATTAATAATACCTTCGTAGGTCCTATTATAAGCGTATAGAAGTAATTAATAATCCATATCGCGATTCTAAGTACTATAAATATCGTCTAATGTTAACCTAGGGTATTTATTCTATTTAGGGGCTAGGAAGTAAGAATAACCTTATTTTATAAGCCTACGAATTATAGTAGATAGATAAGACTATTATAGAGATAGAGGCTTATAGCTACGAAGACAATAATACTAGTTAAAAGGATTACTAGGTAGGTTTTTATATATTACGAGCCCCCTTTCCCGCGGACCTCTCTAGGCTTCTTAGTAGGTGTAGTTATATAGTTAGGAAATTATTATCTAATTATTTTAGTGTTTTAGCGTTTTAGTATATATATATACCCCTAGGAGTTGTTTGTTTAATTAAGTATCTTTTTACCTATTATTATTTATAAATACTAAAGTTTCTTCGAGTTTTTAAAGTTACGGCAGCGAGGTACTTTAATAAGTCTTTATTACCTGCAAATTCTACCCCTTTTTAGGTACCTTTTTATATAGTTAATAAGTTAATAAAGCCACTTTAGTGTTTTAAGTACTCCGAGCGACGGAAGGCTCGGAACGCCCCAGTTGCCATATTGGGTTAGTCAATATGCATTATAGTAGGATCAGTATGCATTATAGTGGGAGTCTAGAGAGGATAGTCAGATATCGGGAGAGACCTTTCCGTCGCATCTGAGAAGAAACAAACCCTCAATATTTTTCTATTTAAAATCATAACACAAAGATACCCAGATTGGAAGTGTTTATATATAGTTATATGCAGTGCTCCGGAACATCCAAAATCCGCACCTACCACTGGAACGTGTGGAGATTCTGGTGGAACTCCCAGTATTCAAGCTGGGTCAATCTAGAAGGAAGGATTACTGTACCGCCGTGGACTTGGGTACAGCAACATCATGGCAAGCGCGTGGCTTTCAGCGAAAAGTCCCTTCCTGGGAGATTTACAGGTTTGTGCGGCTCGAGGTCTATCTTACAGTACTAGTGAACAATGGTTACCTCGAGTGGAACCACGGATCGAAATAGATGGGACATTCTCCTCGAGTCACCTTCAACGTTCAGCCTCGGTAGTTCAGATCCGAGAAGCGTGGGAGGGAGAGGGCCAGTGTGATATCCGCGTGATGTTGTCTATCAGTTGTTGGATTTACCATGCCTTATCTGATATGTGCCCTTGCAGTAGGTATCGTCTGTTGGATATCTCCCTATCAGTTGTTTAATCAATATATGAGGTGTTTATACTTGGCAACGGGTGGGGTTGTTGCGTTTTGGCAGTGTTGTGGGTATGGGGCATCCCGCTTCTAATATGGGGAGCCGGTGAAGGCTTGTTCGGAGGGGCGAGCTTATTTTTACCTTCCTCTTCTCTTGGGTTTGTTGGGTTCGTTGAATCGTTGATTCCAACTTCCAAGAGTTCAAGAGGGGAATTGTTCTTGGTACGGCTTGGGTGTAAGCTTATCTTTGGCGACTGACTGACGACGAATCCTTTGGTCTCCAGTCGAGGTCTGGAACGTTTCCTTTTCTTACTGGATCCCTTCGTCTGTGTTGGGCCATCAGAACTTGTAGGCCCCATTTGTAGGAGTATCAATCTTGTCTGGGATCGTGTATTAAGTGAGTTGTTGGGGACCTTTTCGTTGCTCCGCGTATACCTTACATTAAAAGGTAAGAAATTATGCTATAAATCGATATTTAACTTCATTGTGTTGGGACGCCTGGATTGACACCGGTATGATATATCATTATTCCCAACCGTTCGTAGAACGGATTTGATTGTGAGAGGCCACCTAGTATGTTGTTATTCGCGGGGGTTCACACAGAGCGACGACCAGGTTTCCCAGAAGTATGAGTTGAATCTTCAATGATAGCTTTTGGTGTTTCTTATTCATGAAACCTAAGACATACAAGTCTTCAAAACATGTTCTATAGTATCCTAAAGTGCCATCAAATTGAAAGCTGACGAAGTTGGAAATGACCATGTAAGTAACTTTCAATGTTCTAGAGCTAGTTCGAGTTTCTATGCCCTTAGGGACCTCGTTCAAAACCAAATCTACCATGTCTAGATTACAACATGCTCTTGGGCATATTCTTCATCGCCTGTCGCACACCCAAGTCTCCCAAGATCTCTTCAGCGCCACCAAGAATAGCATCAAACTTGTAAGTTCGATGGAACATCTCGATCGTGGAGCCCATTCCAGTTCTCGTCAATGCTCTTCCACCAAAGATTTGGACAGACTCATCGGCAATCTCGTGCGCAGAACGAGTAGCGAACATCTTGAGGAGGCCAATGGGACCAGCGAGGTGTGTGGCTTGTTGAGAGTATGGCATTAGTGTCATTTGATATGTGACATTCTCTAGCCAGGCCTGGTTTGCTTCACAGTGTGCAATCATTTTGGCGAGTCTTGAGTATGGTTAGTGAATGGAAATGAGATGGATAAGTTTAGATGAACCCACTTTTGTCGAATCGTTGGTTGCTCAATCAGTCTCTTACCGAAGACAATTCGTTGGTTACTCCATTTAAGACATTCCTCCGTGACGAGACGACTCATTCGGACGACCCCTACAGTCATCATCCATCTTTCGTGATTGAAATTAGAGAGAATGACTTGCATTCCCTTGTTCTCCTTCCCAAGTAAGTTCTCCACAGGTACTTTGACACTGTTTTACATTAGTCATTGTTGTTAAACTCGTCTGTTTTGGGAGTTCATACTTGTCAAATGTGACGAATGACGTGCCAGCAGTAGGAGAGTATGAAGTTTTGATAGCGCTCGTCTCGACACCTTCTTGTCTCTCTATCAAAACTACCGAGAGTCCCTTGTCTGTGCGTACACCTGTAACAAAATGATCGCAAAACACACCATTGGTGATCCATTTCTTGGTTCCGTTGACGATGTAATGTTTCCCATCAGCGGTCTTCTCAGCGGTAGTCCGAATTCCAGCAACGTCAGAGCCAGCAAAAGCCTCAGTGATGGCCAGGCACATCTTCTTCTTTCCAGAAAAAACTTCACTTGCAATTTTATTCTTCCACTCCTCGTCGTTTGCCCATTGAAGAACAGCAGTCAGAGAAATCATCATTCTGAAGGCTTGTTAGTGTTAGTTTCCAAGTGCCCATTAGAACAAAACATACCCTGCCAGATTACCATCCTGAAATCCTCGAGCATTTGCTCTAAGCATTTCTTGACCAACAACCAAGTCATGAAAGTAATCAAACTCTTCGCCTTTGACCACACCACCCATCAATTCAACTCCATGCAAATGCTTTCCTGGACCCAATCGCATATGCATTATACCTCTTTCGGACATCTTGTCGATCAATTCCTGCGGTATCGTGGTACCCTCCTTTTCGCATTCCTGCGCAACAGGGTATACCTCCTCGTCAACAAATTTCCTCATAGCCTTTTGCAACTTTCTATGACTCTCTTTATAATATGGACTTTTGAATTGTGGAGTGAGCCATGTCGGTTCGCCGTAGGGGACTTGACTTAAATCACCGGCATTATGCTGAATAACTTTGGATTTCTCGCCTTCGATTGTGCCAATGCATAGACTCGAGTACTTCTGTAAGACCTCTTGTCTATGAAGGTTGTAGAATGCCTCTGTGGCGTCGGTTCCAGCAACTTGCTTCAACACGAATTCCCCTCCCGGATGGGCGTCGATGAAGTCGGTAACATCGTAGACTTTACTGTCAATCACAAACCACTGAGTTGCCCAGAATTAGCATAACCACACTGACTCTTTTCAATATTCAAAGGGGACCGAGGGGGCTTGAAGGAGCTGTCGACGTCTTGATAGTAACCCAAGGGAGTAGCTTACGAGAGAATCTCCGGTATTGTTTTTTGCGACCTCCTCTCGTGTGAATAATTTATGGGGCATGATTTAGTATTAATTCTGAGCTTGTAGAGAGTTCAAGACGGAATCGAAAGAATGGAGAGAAGAAGGTGAGGTTGGATATGTTGGTTCCCCCCACAAGACAGAATCTGGGGTAACAACCTGGAAAGTAACAACAGTTGGCCGAGCCGAGGCTTGTGGATTGACCAATGATCGTTCGTATATTACCGAGACCCCAGGTTGGCAGCAGAAGTGGGCCAGCAAGCTACCTAGCTCCCGCTGTGGGGACCTAAAGTGGCAGTACTCGTACGAGCAAAAACACATTTATTATTATTTTTTCTGCCTTTTTCTGTAAATCTAAGTCAACATACAAGTTCGAGTGATACATTCGCTTCAGTTGTTTGTATTGTTCTTTTGCTTATCCCAGTGACGATATAATGTTCGCAGATTATCATAGATAGCCAGAGCAACGATAGCTACTTTCTGCCGCAACAGATAGGTACTTGACAGTTCTAGTCGCACGTGAATGCGGCCATATCCCTCTAGTTAGCCTGTGTAATTCACTAACAAAGTCGGGTTGCCATTCCTGCATTGACTCATGTTGAATTGAAACAATTTGGCTGATTAATCCATATCGAAATTGCAGTTATTTCTCTTCCAATACTCCGTATCAACTATAATTTGAGATTGTAGTTCATGAATATTGAATTGGCAAATGAGATGCCACCATTAGCTCGTTAAGCGAGTTTGCAATCAATATGCTTTTGCTGAGGGGTAGATGAATTATGATGAGTAATTGATACCATCTATTTCTAATTTGTCAACCCGAACTCAAACTCCCCCTCAAACAACAATCATCAAGAAAGTTGAATCGTTGACACTTTCAAGCCACCATACTACCCAGTCGGAACGTTCGGACTAACCCTGAGTCGCGCCTAACACAATGACTGAAGCGTAGTGAGTACTATCATCACCGTCGCACTATTTGATACTGACAAATTGATCAAAAAGTCTCAAAGCCTTGGGCGAGAAGCTCACGAAGGAAGGCCCTCACAAAGTTGAAGATACGCCTCGTCGAGTCAGAGGTGTACTAGGAGGAGAGTACATCTTCGACACCACGGAAGCAAAATACGTTTGGGAGCATCCATACTGTAACATCCCTCCATTGCTTTATTTCATCTTTTTTTTCCAAAGCTTCGCGTTCAGAGGACACAATAACTAACACTAGTCTTACAGACCCATACTTTTACATCCCCACCACGTCACTCAAACTCCAAGAATTCACCAAAACATCTGATCCCAAATTACCCTACTTCATAGCCAATATAAAGAACCATGGAAAGACCGCGCTTGTCCTTGGATTTACCCACGGCGGCCCTCTTGATGGCATGTCACGCATCTCCGTACCTTCCCTCGACAAATGGCTTGTAGAGGACGAGATTCTCCAAGGACCACACCCCAAGGACCCTTACAAGAGAGTCGAAACCATCCCATCGTCTCGAGAGATTCGTATCGAGCACAATGGTAAAACTATCCTCGCCTCATCGCAGAACATATTTCTCTATGAAACGATGTTGAGGCCAAGATACTATTTGAACCCCGGCGCTGTGGTAGATTGGGGCTCTTTGGTGGAAAGTGAGACGACTACTTTTTGCCCCTACAAAGGGATGGCGAAGTATGATTTCTCCCTCTCTATTCCCCTCTTGATTTGAAGACGTCTTCTTGGGAATAGGCGCTGATTTACGACAGCTACTACCATCTCAAGGTTGGCGATGAAACTGTGGAGGATGCAATATGGTATTACAAGTACCCAACATCCGAGTCCGCTTTGATTGCTGGAAGATTATGTTTCTATAACGAGAAATTCGATGTCTTCGTTGATGGAGTGAAGGAGAAGAAGTGATGGCCAGGATGTGAAGTCTACATATGATGCTTAAGCAAGTCAGTGAATAGTCGTTCTACAGAGTAGAGCCAAGTTAGGGAACTAAAAGTTTTATTCATGATTTTTCAACCTGCTTCTCTCCATCGAGAGTTTCCGATGGCGTTGTCGTGAATGGATCAAAAGGTAATATTAAATTAGGCATACCTTTGTTGAAAGAGAAACGGGCAACTCCCACGATATCACACGGGTCATACCTACAACCCAAAATCAACCCAAAATCAACCTGAAATAGTACAAGGGCCGTCGACTGTCGACATTCGCGCTCCAATCCATCGCAGGAGCATTTTTGGAAGCATTCTGAACCCGACCTCAACCCAAACTTAATCTGAACCACATCTCACCCGTCACTCTCCGAGATCTCATCATCTCCATCCCCCTCCTCTTCATATCTAAAATCACGCCTCGCCCTCCGCCTCTGTGACCGTCTATGCCGAATGTACATATACGCCAGCATAGCAGCAAATAACACCATCCTCCTCCTCTGCCTACTCCTCCGGTATTGGAGAAAGTAGGAGCAGAAGCGCTGGCGGACCTGATACCTGCTGGAAGACATGATCTCTCTTCCTGATGGCATCAAATTTATATTCTTAATTCAAAGTATACTAGAAGGTGAAAGAGGGGAGCGCATAAGGAAAATATTGTGCAGAAATCATGATGTGATAGATTAGGTTGGCAATGGTCGAATTGAGAAGAGGGGTCCACGTGAGTATAAAACCCCAGAGACAGAAAGCTAATTTATCAGATGTAAATCATCTCATCTTCCACCAGCCATGGAACTTTCCATTAGTTCGATGCTGGGGTGCTCACAATAGAAATACGAACGATGACCACATCGCGAGCTAAACTATGATATGTACTTCGTAGATCCTTGACGCACTTAGTTTCCCCCGGCCATCCAACCATGGATCCCTCCATAGTTGATTGAACGGCGCTCTAAACGTGACCTGGTTATTGCTCTTCTGTGAAATAATGCACCATAACCTCCCACGGCTGAATAGGTAATAGGTTGACAACAATCAAAAACGAAAACGGTATATGCAAGTAGAAAAGTCGAAGTAAATTATTTTTGATCAACCTTCCAGTCACTTGATTTCATGGCCATTTTTCACCTTCCGCGTGTCACCAATAAAAACCAGAAATCATCTAAAGCAATGAAATGCAGCCTTGTTCACCTCTCATAAAGAATCCTCGATTGATTTCATCGAGAGGTGATTCTTGAAGCTACAATTGGCGTACCGGTATCTACACGTACAGGGTATTTTTATGCAAATAAAGTAAATCCCTCCCCCCCCCAATGGGCACGAAAGCCTTTCCACCAGGAGCCATGGAACAAAAGCGCCAGCATAACAAAAGAAACCGTAGGCGAAGTAACGTTAGACCAATTTTGCTCTTTGAAGGCCAAGAACAACAACAAGGTTCTGTCTCTGAACTCCAGAGATGATCCGACACAATGTTGGACTTTTGAAGTCGAGGAGGCACCAGATGAAAGAGATCGGAACATGCGCAACACATATGTGGAGCGTATATTAATTTTCCTTCGAAGCCCTGATCAATGTCTGTTACTTTTTCCGCCAGCAGACTTCGCTGCGGTCTTTGCTGCAAGCTCGCGCTTCCTGGCTTTTTTGTTCAACTTCTTCTGAGGTTTCATACTAGCTGGCGCCAAATTCGAAGCAGAACCGGTGGGTTCCGTGTTCGCTTGTTGGCTCTGGGCTTTCTTCTTTTTCTTTTGTTTTTTGCTCGATTCGGGAGGACCTGGATTGGGACTATTGGCATGGCCTCTCTTTCTTCTGTTATATCCCATTGCATTCGGAAACTGATCTATAGGCGGATAAATGGGCGCGAGATTTGGCTGATATCCCTGAGAATACGGGTCCTGGATGTGACTTTGAACATTAAACCGCATGTCACTATCATGGTAATCATGGTATTGGGGACGATACGAATCCTCATTGGGAGCCCTAGGGCTCGTTTTCGAGGGTTCATTGAATTGAATGTGACCATGTTGAGTCGAGGGCTTGTTGATCTTGGGACGGATGAAATCGGCTTCGTCGTCGCTGTCTTCAATGGTAAATGGATCATTGGCCCTACCCTTGCCCTTGATACTGAATTCCTTCTGATTTGGCTTCGGGATTGAGTAGTCGACACCCGCAGAAAGAGCTCGATTTACGCTCATAGGATCGACATATTTTCGATGATTAGCGAGAGACCACGTGTGATGATCACTAGAGAGTGAGGAGCCCCTAGTCAATCCGCAGGCTGGCCCATAATGACCGTCGGCCCCGCATTGATAACAATGTATGGGGATGTCACGAACGACCCTAATTTCTTCTTGTTTGGGTACAAAGCTCCGCCAGATGAAATGGCACTCTTCTTCCAAGTGTTCCTGGGAGCCACAGATCTCACATGAACTAGACTCTGCTCTCGCAGAAAGCTTTTCTGAGCAGTTCACAGTCTTATGGCCTCGTTGACGACACTTACTACAACGCAAACTGCTAGGGCAGGTGAAGGTTGAATGCTTGCCAACTTGCAAACAAATCTCGCATGATAGAGCTGGGCAGTTCCCAGCCTTATGACCAGTGTCACCACAAGCAAGGCATCGGCAGATTGAAGCATCGTTGCCATCTGCGGGAAAATATCTCCTCTGGAGTCTCATCTCCTCGCTACTGAGGGTAGTAGTAGCAGCCATGGGGGTTGCAGAGGACAACGCGTCAGTCATTCTAACATCTTTGCCCTGTCCTTTAGTAAACTCGCCAGTGAGGTCAATGGTGACGCTCGTGGGAGAAACCAGGCTTTGGGATTTGTCTGTAGGAGATGACGAT
This sequence comes from Hymenoscyphus occultus, assembly GCA_900536445.1. NCBI lineage: Eukaryota > Fungi > Ascomycota > Leotiomycetes > Helotiales > Helotiaceae > Hymenoscyphus > Hymenoscyphus occultus. The sequence goes on from UNPT01000212.1 coordinate 72,644, forward strand.
ATTCTCGAAGTCTTTGGGAGAGGTGGGTTTTGCTGAACCTGAGCTGATGGCTTGGTATCAGTTTTCACAACTGCGCGATCGTCTCTGGCTAACTCCATTGCCTCCTCAAATGTCAGATGACCGGCAGCTCTAGATGTTGCCAATAAGATTGGCTGGAGCTTAGGGAGATGAAAATACCAATTATTTTGGTAGCAATGAAAAGCGCTGCGAAGATCTCCAAGCTCCCAATTGCGAATGGCAGCTAAGTTTTGTCTCAAGAATGCTGGTGCAAATATATTGAAGGAAAAGTCCTGGATTTTATACGGCATGCCAAATTTGTTTAACATCAGGGGGGTCGCAAATGACTCACCATGATGTTGAAATTTCCGTAATTCTCTTGCAGGAGCAGGGTAGAACGTCTTGCCGGTGTTGATCAGATTAGCAGCTGTCCACGAGTGAGGGAGAGGCCAGAATTTCGTATAGGCAAGAACCAGATCGACATCAGCTGTTAATGCTTCCAATGATTTGCTTCGAGTGCCAGCATTGACAGATTCGAATGGTTCTTCTTGGTGGATCTTCGAAGCCTCCGGAAGCGTGTTTTCAAGTGATACTGTAGGTGGCTCTGCTGGCACGCTCTTGAGGTTCGGTGCTTGAGGTTTACTGGTGGTTATGGAATGATCGCTTGCGGTGGAGAGAGGGTTGGGAGTGGTGTTCGCGATCTCAATTTCCCTACTCTCGCCAACCACAAATTCCTTTGGCTGTGCGACCTGGGGTTGCTTGGACGATTTAACAGCACGCGATGACCGTTTACTGCCAAAAGAAGTGCGGAGTCCAGGCTGTACGCCGGAATTCCATCCCGAGGTTGAAGGTATTCGTCCATCTTGAAAAGAAGGTGATTGTGCATTATCCTGTCCAAACGCCGGAACACGATTCTGTGCTTGCGTGCCTGCTTGCTTGCGATCTTGTTCGGTAGTAGAAGGATACAGCGGCGGTTGGTTCGTGGGCAGAGAAGTAGCCTTGCTTCGCACGGAAGAAGTATGAGGGACTTCCTCGACATTTCCATGTTGCTCAGTTGCAGCATCTTCGGTCTTGGAGCGCCCTTCTTCAGGTGTAGTCTCAGCCATTGTTGCAAGTGCACCCTCTCCCTGGGCTCCTGCGGATGCCCACTCTGGATGGTTTTCCCCTCCAATAGGCTGCGCACTACCAAGCTGCTCCCCATCCGCTCTACTCGACACGTCAACAGGTGGTTTTGGGGCTGTCGTAACAGTCTCGCCATCTCCTTTCGTTGCGCTGCAGGCAGGTATGGTGGAACTCTCGAGGGAAGCTGGCTCGGAATTCTTCATCGCGAGCGCTTCTCCCTCATGAAGATCGCGCTTTCGGCCGACGAGCGATGTCCTCGAGTCATCCATGGTATCAGCATCGAGCTCCATCACGCCGCTATGAGGCCAGTTGAGGTAATGGTCATGCAGTGGTCAACTGCAATGCGATCGTCGTAGTCCGTTGACGTAGGCTTCGAATGGAATGGGATCCTACATGCAAAAAGAAGTTAGTTCTTGTTGGCGACCTTCGCACCAAATTGCTTGGGTAGCAGAGGCTGCGATCGACCAGGCAGCACTGGTACGAGTACTTGGTAGATATGCGCAGATGACGAACTGCGCGGTGGTGGTGTTGACGTATGTTTGGTGGCGAGGAGACCGAGACCCCAATTGGTGGTGGTGATGGCTCAAAGATCAAGACCTCCCGTCGATCTGATGTCGCCCAGGGCTGAGGACAGGTGAATTTTATTTATTCGTACCCACGCGAGCCACGCCAGGCACTTGAGCAACTCCCGTCCGACTCCCGATCCGTGCCCGCCAGTACAATCCCGGCAAAACCACGGCCCCGGCCGTCGGAGCCGAGCTGGATCCACTTTGGTGATGCAGACCGACGTGCAGAACCTCCAACCCAAGACTCGCCAGAAAGCAATCATCTCAACGCCCACCGACCTTCTCCTTTGCCCAATCCCAATCTTTGGACGCCTCTCAATCCAAGTATCACGACATAGTATCTCCTCACCCGCCACGGCGTGCTATCCCAAGCTCTTGTGGAGCTAAGCTTTCACCCGATCAACAGCCTCCCCTCCGTCTCGAAGTCCCAAGTGAGTTAGTTGTTCATCATTCCAATTCCCGGCAGATCAATCGTCCCAGTACTTGTACCTTCCCGGAACCAGAAAGGCCCAGAAGCCCACCACGATCCGGTCCTGGACCTGCGATAGTCACTCCCTCACCAATTGCCTGTGCTAGTTGTCTTCAAACCAGATCAACACCCTTTCCTGCCTTCGCCGTGTTCATAGCTTGTGCTAACGTGGTACGTGGTGTTTGGTAGGACCATACCAGACTAGCAATCCAGTAATCTCTCCCAGCGCCTAGCGACGGCGTCACATACCCTATATTTCTCTCTTATCCGCGGCATACTCGAGCGCGAGACCCCCTGAAACCCATTGCCCATACGAGACATTGCCTGTGCAAACGCAGCGTATCCTCAAGATTCCGGCTTCGACTACCGCCAAACTGTCTTCCCCAATTCTCCTGCGTCGAACCGTCTCCTACGACGCGAGCTCTAAGCCTCCTCGGTCGAGTGGCCAGCATAGTGCGATGAGCGAGCATAAGACCGGGAGGCGAAGGCGGTCGAGTAGCTTGCTCTACCAAGAGCCGCCGGAGACGATTGAGCATATGAGTGATCAGGCCGCACTACCAAATTTGAATGCTGACTGGGTCAACGCAAAAGGTTAGCGCTTTCCTGAGGAGATGATGGGATTGAGACGTTGAAATATCTCGGTATTATCCTTGAATTTTAAAACATTTACAAAATGCGGGGCATTATTTGATTCAACAGTGCTAACAGTTCTGGTGCTTCAAGGTGCATGGACGATACATGTAGTGTTAATTGCGTGCCTCAAAGTTCTTTTTGACATAATTCCCGGAGTTTCACAAGAGACGTCGTGGACCCTGACGAACATATCTTACATGTTCGGCTCATTCCTCATGTTTCATTGGGTTCGGGGAGTACCTTTTGAATTCAACGCAGGCGCATACGATAATCTGAACATGTGGGAGCAAATCGACAATGGAGCTCAATATACGCCAGCGAAGAAATTTTTGCTCAGTGTGCCTATTGTTCTATTTTTGTTGAGTACCCACTATACTCACTACGACTTGACCTACTTTACCATCAATTTTTTGGCTGTGTTGGGAGTGGTCATACCGAAGCTACCATACGTAAGCGCCCCGCCGAGGCATCATCTAGTAAGCAAAACTAACCGATTCTCAGAGTCATCGAACCCGCGTAGGATTATTTTCTGGTGCTCCAGAGGACAGATAGAAGGAGAGTTGCATGGCGTTTGTACGATATTTTGAGTTTACCCCGTTGGTGTGGCCGACAAAATACACAATTGGCAGCGAATGCATAAAAGGGTGTATTTAAACAGGAAAAAAGTTATCAACTTTTGGCTACATGGAACATACCAATTTCACAAGAATGATAACATTTGTTTCTCTATTTTGTGATATGAGGACACGCAGGAGGTGTATTTGCCGATGGTTGTGAGCTAGGTAAAATGTATGATGCAAATACTCATTTTCTTTATTAGCATTTTGATACAACGCTAACTATCCCGTAGTTTTTGTGATGTCAAGTCTTTCGCGTTAAGTCTTCCGCGTTAGTGAGTGGATCCTCATGAGAGGTTTCCTTATCTAATTCACATCCCCCCACAAAAAAGAAAAACCGCGAGTGAGCTGAAAAGGCTAGCTTTGATAGCCTCATCATACATCGCATCATTCTTCGATGAGCAATGATTCTACCATATTTGAGAGTGAAGCGTTTTTGGACTAAGTGCTAGCTAGTTTTTGTTATCAAAGTATAATAATTTATGACTTCCCTTTTCTTTCCTTTCTTACATCTTAATTTCATTTTTTTCCCGTTCAGCCCAGCCCTATTGTTTTTGTTTTATTCAACCCAGTCACTCGCTTCGCTTCGCGTAACATTTTCCACGATGCAATTCACCGGACTTGTTACGAGCGTTGCCCTTGCGGGTACTGCTCAGGCCTTCGCTTTGCCATATAGCGGATACGGCCGCCACGACGAGACTCCCGAGGTTTACAAGCCCGAGGAGACGTCATACGAACATCACCCTGAGTACCAGCCAGAATACCAGCCAGAATACCAGCCAGAATACCAGCCAGAGGAGTACAAGCCAGAATACAAGCCAGAGGAGTATAAGCCAGAGTACAAGCCTACCCAAGCCGCTTACTACAAGGCTGAGGAAACCTCATACTCTGCTGAGTACAAACAGGAATACAAAGTAAGTGTTTACCGATTCATCTTACATTGTCAATATTGGGGGATCGGAAGACGCTGAATCTTTCTTTATCCTTCTACTTTTATCTTTTTCTTTTTTTGGGAGAGAAACGCTGACTTCGAATTTCTCGTAGCCTGAATACAAGCCAGAGGAGACTCCTTACTACAAGACCGAGGAATACAAGCCAGTCGAGACTCCCTACTACAAGAAAGAGGAGTACAAGTCTGAGGAGTACAAGCCAGAATACAAGTCTGAGGAGTACAAGCCAGAGTACAAGCCAGAGTACAAGCCAGAGTACAAGCCAGAGTACAAGCCAGAGTACAAGCCAGAGTACAAGCCAGAGTACAAGCCGGAGTACAAGCCAGAATATAAGGCTGAGGAGTACAAGCCAGAATACAAGCCAGAGGAGTACAAGCCAGAGTACAAGCCAGAATACAAGTCTGAGGAGTACAAGCCAGAATACAAGTCTGAGGAGTACAAGCCAGAGTACAAGCCAGAATACAAGTCTGAGGAGTACAAGCCAGAGTACAAGCCAGAATACAAGTCTGAGGAGTACAAGCCAGAATACAAGGAGTACAAGCCAGAATATAAGGCTGAGGAGTACAAGCCAGAATACAAGCCTGAGGAGTACAAGCCAGAATACAAGTCTGAGGAGTACAAGCCAGAGTACAAGCCAGAATACAAGTCTGAGGAGTACAAGCCAGAATACAAGTCTGAGGAGTACAAGCCAGAATACAAGGAGTACAAGCCAGAGGAGTACAAACCAGAATACAAGCCTGAGGAGTACAAGCCAGAATACAAATCAGAATACAAGCCAGAGTACAAGCCAGAGGAGTACAAGCCTGAGTATAAGGCTGAGGAGTATAAGCCAGAATACAAGCCAGAGTACAAGCCAGAGGAGTACAAGCCAGAATACAAACCTGAGGAGTACAAGCCAGAATACAAGCCAGAGGAGTACAAGCCAGAATACAAGCCAGAGGAGTACAAGCCAGAATACAAGCCAGAGTATAAGCCAGAATACAAGCCAGAGTACAAGCCGGAGTACAAGCCAGAATATAAGGCTGAGGAGTACAAGCCAGAATACAAGCCAGAGGAGTACAAACCAGAATACAAGCCAGAGTATAAGCCAGAGGAGTATAAGCCAGAGTACAAGCCAGAGTATAAGTCTGAGGAGTACAAGCATGGCTCATACAAAACCTACCAGTACAAGCCACAGGCTAAGTACACCCCAGAGCCACAATACACCTCTCACATTGCCACCCCCACTTACATCGCTCCCGTCTCTTTTGCCTCTGAAATTCGCTCCGCCGTCACTACTGAGACAACCCCGGTAGATGAGGACAACGCTGCAGTTCAGCGACGTGGAGACTACCAGCCAGAGTACAAGCCAGAATATAAGGAGGAGTACAAATCTGTCGAGTACAAGCCAGAATACAAGCCAGAATACAAGCCAGAGGAGTATAAGCCTGAGTACAAGAAGGAGGAGTACAAATCTGCCGAGTATAAGCCAGAATACAAGAAGGAGGAGTATAAGCCAGAGTACAAGAAGGAGGAGTATAAATCTGCCGAGTACAAGCCAGAATACAAGCCAGAATACAAGCCTGAATACAAGCCAGAATACAAGCCAGAATACAAGCCAGAATACAAGCCAGAATACAAGCCAGAATACAAGCCAGAATACAAGCCAGAGGAGTACAAGCCAGAGTATAAGAAGGAGGAGTACAAATCTGCCGAGTATAAGCCAGAATACAAGCCAGAGGAGTATAAGCCTGAGTACAAGAAGGAGGAATACAAATCTGCCGAGTACAAGCCAGAATACAAGAAGGATGAGTATAAAACTGCCGAGTACAAGACCCCTGAGTATAAGGCTTACAAGCCAACTGCAACCCCATACAAGTTCGGTTATAAGCATGCTGCTACCAAGGGTTATTCTACATCTGCAGCATATACTACCCCATATGCTACTAAAGGATATGCTGCCGAAAAGGCTTACGTTACACCTGCACCATATGCCACCGGGTATCCTGCTCAAGGATATGCTGTTGGAACTGGCGTAAGTGTATTCCATGCAACCTCTACAATAAATTACTAATTTTTTACAGTCTTACCAAACTATCGTTGTCACTGAGACCGTGACTGCGTAAGTTATACCCCCACGAATCCTTTTGCTATCTCTTTCAGCTATTTGTCGCAATTTGTTCTAATTCCCCACCCGTTTCCCCACAAAACTTGTTCATGGTTTTGCCTTCTCTTTGATCGTTTTTTGGCATCTTTACTGACCATGTACCCTCGCTTAGCCCAGATAACTCTACCCAAACCGTCACCGAGACCTACACCGTTCCATCTGCCTATCAAACCGCAGCTGGACCATACTCCAATAACACTTCCTCATATCAAACTTCCCCATATTCTAACACCACTTCCTCAAACAATGGTGGATCAAGCGGCAATTCTTCTGGCTCTCAAACCGGAGGAAACGGAGGTGCTCAGAACGGTCAGAACGGTCAGAACGGTCAAAACGGTCAAAATGGCCAGAACGGTCAGAACGGCCAGAATGGTCAGAATGGCAGCAATGGAGGATGCAAAACATGCCCTGGAAGTGGTAACACTTCGCCAGCTCCAGGTCCTTCAGGTGGTTCTTCAGATGGTTCTTCAGGTGGTGCTTCAGGTTCTTCAGGAAGCTCCGGAAACTACACTGCTCCATCCGGCCCACCAGCCCCATCCAATCCTGACTCTGGATCTGGATCTGGATCTTCAGGATCTTCAGGCTCAGGATCATCAGGCTCAGGCTCTTCAGGAAGCCCAGGCTCTTCAGAATCCTCCGGATCTTCGGGCTCTTCTTACCCAGGCAGCTCAGGAAACTCCTCCGCACCACTCACCACCAGCAACGGTGTTGCCATCGCCTCCACCTCCTTCGGTGCCATCGTTGCTATCGCTGCTGCTTTCTTCCTTTTGTAAATTAACCTCTGAACATCCCTTTGTGTTTTCTTGAAGAGCGGGTGTAGCGAGCGAATCTTGTTACTTTAGCGTTTGATGTTCCTTTTTTTTTCTTCTTTTCATTTTCTTCTATTACTTATTTTATTATTCCCCATGGAGTTTGGATGGATGTATAGATAGAGTTAGAAAGGGTTGGAGAAAGAGACGGAAAACGACTGGGACCTGCATTCGTTATACCTTTCTCATCAAGTTGCTTGAAGGAGAACATAGGCAGGGTTAGGTGGAAAGCGGTTGATCAGCATGTCACAGCTTGGGATTTTACATAGAGGAGTTTGGCGTACTGGCATTGGGGGTTTGGAAAAGGAGTTTGGAGTTCTGGCATGGGGAATTTTTTCAAGGCGCTTCTTTTTGGGGGGATCTGTCGGGCAGATCATACTTGGAATTACTTCCACCTTGGGGATTTCATTTGTCGGCGTTTTGGGTGTTGGGTTGGTTTACAAAAATACTCCTTTGGGTTTGGGGTTATTGGGTCTGGTTTAAATGGCGTTGGGATATAGACGGAACGGCGTTTTTGGAGTTTGGGATTTTCAGGGAGGGATCTGTTTTGTGAAGAGCTTGTGTTCTTAAAAACATTTACTTTATCGATGGGATAGCGTTGCCTGGAGAAGTAACAAAATAGAATCCTCTTCCTAGATTGTGTGTCCTTTCATTGGAGGTTGTGTTATTTTACGTGAATTATGTGAATTGCTCAGAAAAAGTTCTCTCATGGAAAGGCTTTTTTGACGTTGAAGGACATGTTTTCTAAGGCTCATTTATTTGCAATGGGAAGTATGTGTTTGTTCAAAAGAAGCGACAAACAACGTTCGGCACATGGAGCTATATTCCATGGAATTATTCCATTCTATTCCACCTGGAATCCTTCTAGAGCACCTTTATAATGGAACTGTTCCATTCCTTCAATTAGTGTCTGGAATTCCAGGACTTCCATGGAATTCTACTTATAGTGAATATGTATATATATCTAAGTGAATAGCCGTATTTAGTTAGAGTGGATAAGGGAGCTTCACGTGATATGTCTAGGACACTCTATACCTAGGTACCTATATACTATTAGTACTCCTAGGGACTATCTCGATACTCACTATTTATAAAGCCGCTGTTGTGACTAGAGAGGAGTTCCTATTGGCCTACCAGACACAGCACACATTTTCGTGTCATGTGACGAATTCTATGTGGAAATTCTATGTATTCCATGGAATATATGCCTCTAGAATGAAATAATTCCAGCAAATCCTCAAATGGAATGGAATACTTCCAGAGAGGGGCTCTGGAATCGAATGGAATTCCAGTTGCCGAACGTTGCTGACAAATTACTTGACTTACAGTTGTGTCTACTCTATCTTATCCTAAAACTCAAACAATCTATCTTTGTATCATTCCATCCAATAACATCGTTTGGTTTGTCGAACTTCTCCTAGATCTTCCAGTACAATAAATTAAATACGTACTATCTAGATAAAAAAGTATTTACTAATTTTCTAAAAGAAAAATATCAACTTAGTATAATCACCGAATAAATGTCGTTCAATGATTCAAGTATTCTATCCCTCCCAGACAACAGAAGTAACGAAAAAACGTACTCTAGAAGTGGAATAAAAAGATTAACCTTTACACCATCTTCCTCGTAGAGCAAAGTCATTTGGCAAGCCAGGCCATGTTTCTAAGCAATAGAGCCCCAATCTGACCCATCTCTCGCGTGTAATTATTTCCACTTACTAGAGTATAAATTTTCTTACTCCCTCTAGTGTCTGGAAGGGATAAGTAACCCCGCAAATGATGAGAAAGATACCTGCCTAGCTACCAAGCTACCTGTCAAGATGGGGAAATAATTATCTTACCCGCAAGGAAAGAAGGTATTAATATAGACATATCTATCAACATGGCTTAAAGGAAATAAACAAGTACAAATAGTATTATAGTAGTATCATACTCGACCTATCACAAACCCAAGGAGTAGAAGCGTTCTAGTACTTATAGTACTCGAACAAGTTGGTCTACGATATGACCAAGTGAATACCGCAACAGAAGGAGAAATCTCAGAAGACTCATTATGTAATTAATCGATTATATTCACTCGAGTCTATCCATTCACTCGAGTCTATCCATTCACTCAAATCTTTCTTTCATACAGTACCACTCATGGAATCCCTGCCAAGCCTTAAGCGAGTGACCTTGAAGTGGCTCCCGGTGGACAAGTGGCAGTCTTTTTGGTGCTGGATATACACCAAATTTGAATATACACCAAATTTGACATACACCAAATTTGACCAAAAAGACTGCCACTTATCTTGTCCACCGGGAGAGTGGCCAATCTCAACATATAGATGGGTCTCTCTACGCACTCAAATACATTTTGTACCGCTTTTATCAGGCAATGACACTTGTCTATATCTATTCGAAATAAACTCTACGAGTGGCATTCTCTTTTCTCCCTTGTGAACAGAGTGTATAGGCTCATTCCCACTCTTCCTCTCCGCCCCCCCCCCCCCAAAAAAATATATAGATATGTTAAACAATTGTACATGGTGTCTTAAAAACAACAGTCCGAAGTCGAATCAAAGCCACGAATATCACACGCATCCTCATGCTATTGGTGATACCACAGGCTTTCCAGGTCTCGAGATATTCCGCCCGTATTGATTCTAACTGGACCGCCAGAGTTGTTACTAGTAGTATATCTTGCCGCTCGAAGATCTGAAGAGAAGATATGTATAAGTGATGATACCTAGCAGAGATCCGATTACCTTATCGTCATCTCACACCGTGATACAAATTCCGAGGAGACTTAAAAACACATGAGGTGTTCGGGAAGGAAGTAAGGAGTTGATCCGATGTGCTACTCGTAGTCCAAGGGAAAACTTTGATATTCATGTAAGGCTGCTTGCGAAAAATACCAGATACGCGAAACACAACTGTTTAATATAGATAATTGATGTTCTCCTGCAAATCAAAATCTCAGACATCAAATTACGTTTGGCGGAATTCTATTTTACACAACATAGATACCACAATAACGATCCTCTCACCCACGACCCGCTCGATTTCCGCAATACAAATCCTAACTCATCCCCCACACTCCCTCTCTTCTGAGTTCTAACAACCTTCTCAACACGCCTCCCCTCATCCCCTCATCCCCTCATCCCCTCACTCCCAACTCCCAAAAATACCATCTTCAAAACACCCACTTTCAATCCCCTCTCCAAAACTCAACCACATCTCAACATTCACATCTCAACCTACATACCCAGCCCAGACCACTCCCCCCATCCCACAATCCAACCCTCAACACTCCAAGCATAGCCCTCCAATCCCCCTTCCCCTCGCGGTACCCCGTATTCTCGAACCTCCTAGAATTTACTAATACCCAAAGGGTATCTATTTCTATACCCTCTCTTCGCCATGCACTCCCCCGTCCAAATCTATTATCTATCCATAACCACGAATCCGCAGTATCATATAGCACCATTCCCTGCTTCGCAGCTTCGCAACGAGAAATTTCAAGACACTCAACAGTCGCAGAAGAATGAGGTGATCTAACAGAGCCGGTATCCATTTCCCAATATCTACGCGATAGTCCCAGTAACTAAAGGGCCTGTTTGGATGAGATTCTTTTTAGGATTCTTTTATAATCCTATAAATGATCCTCCTAATCCAAACACGCTAGCTTATTTTCAAGCTTATAAAAGAATCCCAAAAGAATCCCTACCAAAAAAAAAGCTACTCGTCAAAGGAGTAGCTTTCGGGATTATTTCCCCCTCACACGTATATACTCGTACTTTTACACCTCCACCAGCACCACCACCACAACCACTTACTATAGAAGACAATTTCGAGGAGGAGCAACGTCTTCAATTGCTCCCCCTACAGGCTCTTTTACTTGCGCAATCAACTTTTTAGATACCTTCTTACGTGCTTTGGCGGCTAGTTTGGCGGTAGCTTTTGCAGGTTCGTCTACTACAAGCTTATCTACTGTTATTAGTATCTATTCAGATATATTAGAGTCTAATAGTTGCGCAGTATCCTCTGCCTACATTACTAGCTTTCCGCGCGGTATTGTAGTTGACTTGAAGGTGGTGGGGACGGGTGAATATAGTGGTACAGGGGTGCTAGGAAAGCCTCGGATGCTTACTAATCTAATACTATTTATAAAATAATCTGGGATTCTTTTTGTATAAATAATCCTAAAAGAATCCCGCTAAAAGAATCTAATCTAAACAGGCCCTCACGATAGAGGAGAGACCGTTAAGAACTACTGAAACCATCTGTTGGTTTGATTCTAATAGATTATTTATTTATTTATTTCTATTTAACGTCCGGCGGATACTAACACCTAAAGGCTAGCTCCTAGGTAATTCCTAGACAGGACAAAGGACGCTAGGGGGGAAAATCCTCCCTAGGCTACAGGGGTCGCAGATAAGAAAGCCTATCTACTAGTGACAGTTTAAAGAGAGACCCCACTTCCGGGAAAACTCCTATATATAGTTACAAGAGAGAGCAGTAATAGAC